>JASCZW010000240.1:586696-645791 GCA_034211315.2 Aedes japonicus | reverse complement strand
TTTCTTTAACTTACAGGAACAAACGTCTGCAACGGCGACAGTGGAGGAGGGCTTTACTACAAGCAAAACAACGTCTGGTACCTGATAGGAATAGTGTCATTCACGGCTGCTAGGGAAACGGATTCGAATCTGTGCAGCACAAACGATTACACCGGATTTACTAAGGTAGCGGCATTTGAAGAATTTGTCGTGAAATCCTGTGGTCTTGCGGTTCAACCTCCAGCTGACTTATCTGATCCGTCCGTGCCGGGAAATGGGAAAAAACAAAAGCATTTCCACGCGTCAAATTTTAACGTGGCCGAAAAGGTGAATTGGTATCAAGCTGCTGATTACTGTAGGTCGCTCAAGAAGCACCTGGCCGAAATTAAATCCCCCGAGGATAATGCCAAAGTGAAGGAAATTGTTCGACAAGGAGGTAAGATCACTTAATGGATATTTTAGCGTTTTTAATATTGATGTTTTGATTATATGTTGAAGGTATGGAGATCGATGCCAACGGAGTAGCACGAAATAAGCAATACTGGATCGGGGCCAATGATTTGGGAGTTCATGGACACTTTCGGTGGCAGTTTAGTGGAAAGCCGGTTACATTCACCCACTGGAGGCACAACGAACCCAATGACATGAATTACAATCATAACTGCGTGGCGGTTTTGGGTAATAAACAAGCATTTTGGATTGACACGAATTGTAAGGGTAAAAGACAGGTTCTGTGTGAATATTGGAAATAAACTTAACTTTATCTGACATTGACTCTAACTTTATTACACTCTGGCCGGCAACATAAATGAGAGTAAGAAATATTTACACTCTAAAGTCCTTAGAACTACCTGTATTAAATGAAATTAATCTACCACGTCATCTGCTTCACTTAACAATAATTCACTGGAAGACCGAATTGTCCTTGCTGAAATTCAACCTTTGCTTGCATAAATATTTTTTTTTACATTTTTACATGGTTTTTTTTTTCGATTTAAATCTAGACTTCGATTCAACACGACACGTTGGTTGAAAGTTACATAATGCGCTAAGAACAATCGCAACTTAAAGATTAAAGATTTGAACAGACTTGTATCTTTGAAATAGGCTCAGGCTCTCGAATACATACTTAAAATTAGGAAAACAAATACTTCGTAATATGGTAGAAAGTTCGAGTGTGGGAGGGTCTAGAATCTCATAGATGAACGATAACAAACTTCGATGGTTATGTTCTGGGTGCGCCGTCGATTTGATGCTGTGTTCAGAGAAGACTTTCGAGGGATGCAGGAGGGCTTTTAATTTCATATTTAGTGAATGTTTTTTTAAAAGTTATTTTGCGATCAACGAATGCCTTGTTTTGAACGAAAATTGATATTCACTGGTCATGGCACAATATTGATGATAGTTTTAAGATTGATTCGGTATTGTATGTGTTCTTGACCATCTTGATCTAATCTCAGCTTTTGCTATTGAAACTCACTACTAAGATTATATCTTATTTTCCATCCCTGCATCCCTCGCCTTTGCCTCAAACCTCACAGATAAAATAGGTCTCAAAACTGCACGGTGTGTCGTTCCACTTGAGTCCTTTCCCGTCGCGATTCCACAGCTCCAGACAGTGCTCCTCCTCTCCGTTTTCGTACCGGAAGTTATTCGGTTCTCCGGCGTTCCAGTTGGTGAACGACAGTGGTCGTCCGTTCGAAATCCAGAAGAAGCTGCCTTCTTCGGCTAGATCGGTACCGGACGTCCAAAAGTGCTCGGCGGCTAGACCTAAAAGAAATGAAAGGGTGTTAGCTATTTGGCTTCTAGAATGTTAACTTATTGACAATTTCACAATAGAGACTAGTGAGTAGGCTGTGCTTTTAAGAGAAGCCGCTTTCTTCATCCGCCAACGTTTAACTTATCGTAATTCGAGATTTTGCTCATTATAGTGCCCATTCTAGTGCACAGGTTTGACAAGGCTGAGGTAAAAGCCATGACTGCCGAAGTGACTCTCGAGTGCAAAAATATGGATGAAATCACCACTGAGGAAGAGGTTAAAAATGCCTTGACAGAATCACGCGAGATGGGAGAAGTCGAAATGACTGGTCACCTGAGAAGAGAAATATTTGGTATGCAGGTGGCGATCATTAAACAGCCTCTAGACCCCAATATCAGTTGACCGCAATTATAAAAACTGGTTGATTTTTGGAATCTTTTCAATGTATCACGACTTTGGGCTGGCTACTGTGTCGTCTCCCTGAGTGACACTTACAGGAAAGGGCGAGGTTAAATGCGGTATAGTCTGTCTCCGTCCTTCTAAAACCCTGGCAGTCCTTCAGTACATCCCACTCTCTACCGATCGGCCGGGCGGGAGTAGGCTTAGATATCCATACCTGACTTGCGCCGATCACGTTCTGAAGGCGGTGTCCCCATGAAAGCTTGCGCCAACTCTCGCATGGCCTCCCTGCTCGCCCTCAAGCTCGCATGATTAATCATTGGATCACTGTTGCAACTACTTCACGTGATTCTGGATGGCGGCTGAAGGCATGAAACAATACAGCATGAAGAGGTAAACAAGTTCGCTAAAAGACGTCTAGTCAGATCCCCGCCTAGCAGGAAGGCGAGATTCGGCGGTGCATCCGACACGTGTTGAAGCGCGACAACCTCGTAAGTAGAGGTCACCAGAGTAGAACCGGAGAGGCTATGGATGGGCCTGAGCTCATCTGGGTCATGGAAAGGAAGCGCTTCCAAAAGTGAAAGTAGTCGCAGAACAGCTGAATGATATAGTCGGCTTTACATTGACTCGTAACATTATCAGCAAAGACCACAAACATAGCATGTTGCAGTTTCTAAGGTCAGTTCAGACTGCATGCCATCAGAGGAACGTACTGGAAACCAAACTTCTAGCCGATCAAACTGGCAGAAAAATGACAAAGCTAGTTCCAGTGGAAAAGGCCAAGGAATGCACCTGCAAACACACGCAGACGGATGCCTCCGTCTCCATGGGAGATTCCACCCCACCTACCGTGGTGGCAGGGACATCCAAGCGGGAAAGTCAGTCGCCCGCGGAATCTGCACCCGATGCCCACAAGAAGCGGCTGGTATCTGAAAGCCCCACGGTCCCAAAAACATATGCGAAAGTATTGTCGGGGTCTGATGGCCCAACCCTAGGTTTCACGGGGCGCCAAAATCTCCAGAACCACCTCGTTGGTGCTGGAAGTCCCAAGCGCCGATGGTGGTCCAAGCGCCAGAGCAGGCCCCAAAGACGAACGGAACTGTAAGAGAAATACAGGAGACGACCCGTCCAGAGGAAGGGAAAATCTCTGGACCAAGGTTCCAAAAACAGAGTCTATCTCCTCGAATAAAAAAAAGTTATTCGAAGCCTGGCAAGAAATCGGAACCGCGCTGAGCCTCTTATCGTCAATACCAGAGTATCTAAGTACTCAAAACAATACACGGTGACGCTAAGCTTGCGGATCTGAGTGCCGATGTGCGGAGTATCTGCCGCATCCGCACCGGAGAAATGAGGCAGTTCGCTAGTCGGCGACAGATATCGCCATAATATCTGACCCATACCGCATCCCAGCTGGCAAAGGAAACTGGGTTGCGAATAGGTCCAATGTGGCGGCATTATGGACGACGGCAAGTTTCCGATTCAGAAGGTTATGTCAACCTCGAACGAGGGCTTCGCGGTTGTTAAAGTGAATGAACTGTTCTTCCGCAGCTTTTATGCGCTGCCAAGATGGTCGATTGACCAGTTGCCACAAATGGTAGATCTGATGACAACGGGCTGACTATCTGGCCGAGATCCGTCAGGCAGTGGGTTTTTTTTTTTTGTTGGGGCATAGAACTGGCGAATTGATTGAAATTAATTGAAATTTTGTGGCATTCCCCTGTTTACTATTACTATTCACATCTTAAAGCTTGATCACTGATTGTCAAGTGAACAACCTGAGAGAAGTCTCCCACTCAGGCAAAATCCAGATTAAAAAACCCACTACCTTTCCAGGATTCGCAGCCCAAATTTCTTCAGGTTGCATATTCTTCACAGAAATTTAAGTCTTCTCTTGTACAAAGCGTCTCAACTGCAGAGCAGATGTTCCACGTTCCATGTAACAGTAATGACATTCTGAACCTGGCCAATGTTTTTCAAATGATATCTTCTCAGGCAATTTCCGGTTACTAAGTTGGTACAAAAAATTCATTTATTGAGCTCCAAAAGCTTTCTACTGATTGCAACATTTGGAATAATAAAACTTTCCGATTGAACACACTTTGTGGTAACCAACCAGTTGGTCAACACTCTTTGTTCTTCCTAAGATTGCATTTTTATGACAAAGTATGACATACCACTGAATGGTACTGGGCCAATAAACTGCGCATTTGAACCTTGTTTAGCAAGCTCGTCTACCCTTTCTTTGCCTTCAATGCCACAGTGTCCCGGAACCCAGAATATATTTACGGAGTTCTCTGCAGTGGGGGTAGTTGCCTTACCAACTCAAGGGGCCAGATCCTGCTTGAGGTTAAACGTAAACCTGGCCAACGTAGGTACAAAGAGTACCTACCATAGAAACTGAGCGAAGTCGATCATTGACGTGAGGTTCTGCACCCCTGGGCAGTCGTGCAACTGGAGAGTAGAGGATGGCTACACTCATAGCAACCACTTGGCGATTCACTCAAGCCTCGTCCTCAATAATAGACAGTGCTCAGAAGGAAGAGCACCCACTCTATTTGCCTATAGATGGAAGACGTCTAGTTTGATGTAGACACTTTTAAAGAGGCGCATGAGAGGGAACAAATCTTACGCGAAACTCAGAAACCTTGCAGTAAACGACTCATTGTATCACTGAGTGTGTGATGCAACCGTTCCTAAGAAGGTCAAACCTAGTAATGGGAGGTCACCAATGTATTAGTGGACGGAGTCGATTGCCGACGTCCGAAGAACATGCCTCCTCGCAAGACGGTGGATGCGGTCCGACGCTGAAAGAATGAAGCGTAGAAAGAGCGCTAGTCACCACAAATACCGCTCTAAAGAGGAAGATAAAGATTAACTCGTGAGCTTGCTTTGAGGGTCTGATTCTGGAGGTCAATATAGACCCATGGGGTGACGCCTATTGGGTAGTAATAGCAAAAACCAGAGGAACGGCGGGTCCTTCCGAGCAATCACCAGAACTGCTGCATGTGATCGATGGGGGATTGTTTTCGAGCCACGGCCCGAGCTCCTATGCCCCCTCTGCCGTATAATTGTCCCATGGCCAGCGTTCCAGTATCCCAGATCAAAACGCTGTAATAGCGGCTGAGCCGACCACTTGTAACCAATTAAGCATTGATAACGGCACAACGGGGGTTAAAGACGAGCCGACGGTGACGAACGATGAACTTATTGCGATGGCAAAGAGGCTTAGGGTGAACAAAGTGCCAGGACCGAACGGTATTCTGTACCTCCCGAACCTCCCAAAATGTCCAGAGTGGTGTTGCAAAGATGTCTGGACGAGGGCTTCTTCTTTGACGCCTTAAAAATGCAAACCCTTGTGTTGCTACCGAAGACAGGGTGATCCATCGGCATATAAAACTTTATGTCTGCTGGACATGGTGGGTAAGGTACTCGAGAGGGTAATCCACAACAGACAGACAGAGTACATAGAGGGTCTAGGTGGTCTGTCGAACAATCAGTTTGGCTTCCGTAAAGGCAAGTTGACGGTGGATGCCATTCTGTTCGTCACCAAGATGGCTGAAGTGTCAATCTAGCGCAAGAGGCAAGGTGTCCGTTACTGTGCGATGGTCACCCTCGACGTGAGAAACGCCTTCAATAGCGCCAGGTGGGTCGCCAACTCGCTCCTACACTTCCAGGTTCTGGGGCACCTGTAAATGATTCTGGGATGTTATTTCCAAAATCGAGTACTGGTGTACAACACAGAGGTGGTTGAGAGACGTGTCCATATCACCGCAGGCGTGTCGCAAGATTTCCAGGTGGACCCACCGATAAATCCCGAAACTATCAGGGTGGGTCGGTAAGCGACATGCCGGTAGGTGAAGTGATCTTCCACTTAACGCAGATTCCACCAGGCCATGGTTGCTTCAGATAGTATCTGCATAAATACGGGCATGCATAGTCCTCCGCATGCACCGAGTGCGTGGGAGTTGAGGAAACCGTGGAACATGTGTTGTTCGCATTTCCTCGCTTCGACGGCGTAAGATCCATCATAATAGTGGTAAGCGGTCACGACACGACTCCGGACAATCTCGTCCAGAGAAAGTGCTAAGACTGGAACATCTAAGATGCCGGTATGCATAGCAACCTCCCAAATTGTCCTAGATCTCCATTAAAATGGCGGAACGACCAACGTCAGGTCACAGGGACCATCTAACTACTAATGTCCTAAGTAGTTTGATATGCATAATAGCCCCTTCCCGAAGTAATACCGAAAGGTGGTTTCTGGGAGGGTTCGGGGCTTAAGGCACGAGTGGGTTTTTAGTGGGTCAAGGTGTTGGCACTCCCATCCCTACACCCTGAGTTCTTTAGGTGTATGGTTGCAGATTCTCCATCCCGTCTAAAAAAGATACTGAAATCCTTAGAGGTTCCAGGAACGAATGACAGTGGACCACAAATCAAGAGCTAAACGAAAACCGTGAACAAAGCGCAAACAAACCCAGAGAGCGCTGATTGGTATGTCCAAGCAAAATCCGAACATTTCGACGCGGGGCTTGGTTAAAATCCCGACGGCCAAACAATGATCCGTATTGAAAACGTACGTGGTGCAAAACTTCCCAAATTAAGACGAATAGTGTCGCCAAAATGCATACTCTAAAATTCTTCACGAAGCTGCAAACGAAATACCGGTGCTGCGTCATTGATTATGAGACCTACATCAGAGCGGATTTCAAGCAATCACGAGTAAGGACAAGTTTGCTTTGGATGACCATTTAAAATGGTGTCGAAATTCACTTTGAAGTACATGATTTGGCAGGCTATAGGTACTTTTTGTAATCGGAGTGAAAAGTTTTTGGGCGAAGGCAACGGTGATAGTTATTGAACTGAGAGCCACTGAAAACGGGTTTTGCCATTTTTATACAAGCATGATCAAAAACTGTAGTTTTGGCCCGATTTGGTTTCATGCCAGTACTGCAAAACCGCTTGGGAAAGGTATGCGGTTAGTTCTGTTGATTTCGAATTAAAATACATGAACTCGCGAAACTGTCCTGAACTCCGTCCGTCCGTTGGACCAAGATGAAACGCAACCTTCAGAACACCATGAGGAAGTGGAAAATAAAACTGAGAAGAGTGTATCGGAAACGACGGTAGGTCCCGAACAAATACGATTTTTTCCTTGGTTCAGTCAGCACTAGCACATCGGTCCCAATCTCGGTCCCAAGCTTAATAATGCGCCCCTAATAATGAACTCACACGCACACTCTCAAATATTCTGTCAAAATAACACAGAAAATCAAAATATAGGTGCAAATATGTATAGCAAGGTGCTGACTACAAGGTGTACTTCGGACCAAGGGGTTCTACATACAACAGTGAACCAATTTCCAATCGCTAGTTGTAGATTGATTGGTACAGGCTCTGATGTGAGGCGTCAAACACACATGTCGAACATTCTACTTAAACTCACCCTAAGATTTAATTGACGTATGTGAACTAAAATAAATCATATATTGAATTAGGGAAGGTCCACTAATTATGTCACGTAGTAAGGGGGGAGGGGAGATTTGGAAAAACGTGACAATCTATACAAAAACATTTGAAGGTCCATACAAAAAAAACGTGACAAGGGGGAAGGGGGTTATAAAAAGTCACTTATTGCGAAAAGTTTCAGTATAAATATTGACTCACCCTTCATGAAGCATTGATTTATTTCATTTTCATGTGACTTAAAACTTTTAAAGTTTAATTAGTAAAATCTGGTTTACTTTAAAATACTTGATTCTCAAGCATCACGTTTGAGTTGATTAAATTCACGAGCAATGAAATCTTTAGCTCAACTGATAAGTTTATTGTTATCATGATTGCTCAATACAGTCTGTATGATTCAATTGAAAATCCAGCATGTTCTGTTAATCGAGGGACAGTTAACAACGAAATGTCAAACCTCAAGTCAATCTCAAAAGCGAAGATAATCGAATAGTTTTTATGTAAGTGATAATTATATCTACAGCATCTTATCTCTTACTAACAACTTCAAATTTTTGAAAACTCAGAAACCATAGTGATCAGTGAGCACTCCCACGATTGAATCCATACATACGAACATTTGTGAATTCTTCCAACTTTTACCTCTACACATTTGCAAGCAGTCAAGTTGCCGTCACTGCTGCTAACCAGTTTCTTTATTGCACTGCGGAAGGTATTGATAGCCCACAACCATTGCTGACATTTGAAGAGTCCCAGCGCTACATCCAGCAGTCCATAAATATTTACCTCATCAAATATGCAAATGAAGATCAAGATCAATTGAGAAACAATTATTATGCAACTTGCTTGCACGTGCCACTCGCGACCAACACTGTCGCTTCACCACCCCAACCAGCTACACCCAGTTAACAATCATCACTTACCATATTCCTTGACATATTTCTCGAGACGATCGTTTTCCTCCTGTGACTGGATGCTGGCGAGCTGCATTCCATGATATCGGCAGTACTGCAGGGCTTTGAACCAGTTAGCCTAGGTGGGGAAGGAAAACATTAAACAGCGTTCAATAAACTTCAGGAATCCTAGTTAAAAAAAAAATGCATACTAAACTAGTTTCATCACTACTCCTTTCACTCCCAGGGGGGAAAAGAAAAAAAAAGAGTTCAAAGAGCTCCCTGTAAGTATTCGAAACTTTCAACAATGGAAGCGCAGCTCGTCAACTTACCTTGAAGAAAATGCTAAGATAGTACCGCTTCTCGCCCAGTTTCAGCAGCGGCATGGTCCATCTCGTGGGGACGCTGGAATCTTCAACGCAGTTGGGACAATCTAGAAAGAAACACAAGTGAAGAAAAGGATAACTTCAAGGTCCATCAACTTTGGCGCGTCAGAGAGGGCGAGCATTACACAATCGAACATGTTTGATGTTGGTTGAATTACGCAAAACGTTTGCGCCTAACGCGCTTGACTTGTAAGAGTTGATCACAGGAAAATGAAAAGGTGAAGAAAGGGTGGCAATTACTGTAAAGGTGTATTGTTGTTCTGTTGGGTGGGACGAGAAAACAAATCTTTGATCATTCGATTCGGAGGCGATTCACCAATTATTCATTCAATCGCAACAACAGATTGTTTCCACGCAGCGAAACTGCCGAAACCGAATGGTCAATTGTATTCAAATTCATCGCCACTTTAGACGATAGTAGATTTGGCGAATGAACCAGCAGGCTGTGGACTGTTGCCTTTGGCTAGTGACTATTTATGGGTTGTCAGACACTGGTACCAGTTGCATGCCACGATGTAAGCTGAGGGCAAAGTCGGTGAGTGTGATGTTTAGAAAGCATTGGGTTAAATAAATACATTTTTTCCTTATATTCATGATACGACATGTGAAAACAAAATTGAAATTAAATGTTCACACGTTTTTAAGGGAATGCCGCGTTGGAAAAGTTTACGGTCAATATTCTAGGATTTACCAAAAAAACACTGCTCAACTTGTTTGATTGATTAGTGATGCAAACTCTTAATTCTTTATTGAAAGTAAATAAATAAATAAAAATTCTTCCACAGGAAATAAGTGTAAGGACAAAGTTAAAATTTCAACAAAAACGTAGTTTATTGCATGAAATTAAGAGTAATTAATAATGCGTTGCTCTTTCCTTGTTATTACCTCCATCGTCTCGACACTGAAGTGATGTACAATTTTAGAACATTATTGTCCAACCTTCTCGAATTGCTTGAGATCTGATCTACATGCTGGCCACTCGAGAACAGGGATATTACTATTCGCAAGACACGATTTCGTGTTACGTGTAGAATGGCATGCGGCGATGTCCTGCTGAAATATCATGTCCATAATATTATCAGCGAACGGTATCAAAACTTCGTCCAAGAGCTGCACAAACGTTTCCGAATTCAGTCTGGTCGAGATGAAACACACTGGTGTTTTTCCACCAAGACTAAAACCTGCCCAGATCATCAGAGTGCCCTCTCCAAAATTTCTCGATTCCCTTTGTGACTTTTCGCGTCTTATATACTGCCAACAGTTACTTGTTCCATCTAAATTGAATTTTTGTTCATCGCTGAGCACCACATTATCCCACTCTTTTCCCCAGAATTCATACTTTTCTGCAAATTCCAATCTTGTTTTTTTATGTACGTATTTGGTATTATTATCTCTGCTTAAAATTTGTTCCACTCGACGTTTAGACACTGTAAGATTCAATTCCTTCCTGGTATCACCCGGAGAAAGCCTGTGATTGCTTGCTTCACGTTTTGCGCGTTCTGAAACCGATGCTGGACGTCCTTGTCTCTCGGTGGTCGCATATTTTTCACCCAATTTCACGAAATTATGTCCAACCGTTATAGTCCTTCCTATTCTGCTTGCGATCCACCGTTTCGCTCCTTCCTGCAAATCAAGATCTCACGGATAGTCAGTCCATTTTCACGATGGGCCTCAATTGCCCCGCGCTCAAACTCTGAAAGAGTGGTTGATTTCGGCATTTTCTGAGAACCACATAATAAAGGGTGTCCACAGTTAAATTGCAACACTTTCAATAAGCTGTAACATTTTGCCCTTTGAGTTGATTTCAACGAAATTTTGGGTGAAATGACCTCAGCATGTTTTGTTTACACTGCCTGAGTTTCATTGTGAAATGTGTCGTAGTTTCGAAAATGGAGTCGAAGGAACAGCGCGAGAAGTGTGCGAGAACATTTTGCACACGCATCTCGACAACCCACTTCTTTCGAACCGAGCCAAATATGTTGAAAATTCACCAGTCTACAGTGTCTCGTGTCATAAAACGTTTCGCGGAACTGTCGATCGGAAGAAGGTGAGTGGTAGAAAAAGTGTTCCGTACTGTGTGAAGGATCACAAAGGAGTAATTGCTGCCTTTAAACGCAAACGCAACTGTTCCGTTTGGGATGTCGCGAAAAAGCTGCACTTGGCCAAAAGTTTCATGCAGAAAGCCAAGAAACCAGCCGGACTCCGTTTATTCAAAGTTCAGAAAGCTCTAAAATAGAATAGGACAGATGAAACACGTGCGCGTAAGCTGTACACACAAACGTTTACGAAACCACACTGCTGCATCATGGACGATGAAACACGCGCAAAAGCGCACTTCAAACAAATTCCCGGCAACCAGTATGTGACAGCGAAAGACAAGTTCGATGTTCCTGAGTCTCTCAGGAAACAGCAAGTGTCAAAGCTCCCCAAGAAATTTATGATTTGGCAGAGGATTTGTTCGTGTAGTAAACGGAGCAAGCCTTTTGTGACAACTTCAACTGTAAATGGTCAAGTATACATGAATGAATGCCTGAAAAAACGACTACTTCCGTTTCTCAACACACAACGTTCTTATAATTTTTTACAAGACCAATGGTGTCAATTTCGTGCCGAAGAATTTCAAGCCCCCAAACGCTCCACAGTTGCGGCCAATTGAAAAATTTTGGACTATAACGAGGTTCGTCGTAAGCATCCTAAAGTTGTCACTACAGAACAGGAAATGTTGAAGTCATGGTTTAAAGCGGAAGAAAATGTCGGCTCAAGCGTTGTACAAAATCTTAGGTGTGGTATCAAGAGCTTTTGGATTTAGTAAAGAACTACAGTGAAATAAAAATATCTCAACCAAGATTATACATTGAATTTTATTCCCTGAATATATCATGACAATCGGTTGAGAGACTTGTTTTTTAGTACGAACTTAAATTCATGCAATTTAACCGTTCAATATAAAAATCAAAATTTTCAGTCATAATATAGGTTGAGTGTAATATTATTACAATGGCAATATTTGTTTGAAAAACTTACGAGACCAGCGAACGCAAAAACAATCAGCTTGTCCTTATAATTCTGAGTACAGTCGATATGCCGCGTTTAAACACAAGTCATCGCCGAAACGGTGTTGTAAACGAGAGATGACATTAAACACACAAAACTGAAAATCGGAAGTTTTCCGTAAATAAACCCAATATTAAAGAATTGCAAATTTTAGGTTGTTCTTGTATAAAATTAGTTTAGTGTATTGGGCTAAACTTGCAATGGGGTGAGAGGTTATTTTGATAAGGCACAAAAAAAAAATTGTCAGTAAATAACAATCAACCGTATTAGCCAAAATTAAGATCAATTGGAAACAATGTTATTTGGAGGATTTTTTGAAAATATATTCTATGCTCTTTTTCGGAACTATTTAGATATCGATAAATACAAAGTTTCTTTTTAGAGAGTGGATGTCAGATATATTTTTGACATCAAAATATTATATTCTTTTGCAAATAGGTTTATGCTCGGGTTCATGTAACCGGGATGTTTGAGGGACCACCAGAGCACCCGATTGAAACGAATTGGATAGAGAGAGTGAAAATGCAGGAAAAAAAACGGGGAGTTGGTAATAATTTGTGGATAAAGGACGGGCTCTAACATCATACTTCATGATTTGGGCGTCTATCAAGTTGTAACGGCTTCCTTTGTTCTGTACACCATACAGGACATTCTGTTTAACTATTCACTTGGACTATTCATTTCCATTATCTTTTTATAACTACTGAAGGCTAGATGGGTTACCAGTGTCTTCTTAAGGTGGATACCAATTCCTCCCTAACTGTGGAGATTAGTTATTGTGTGAAGAAACGTATCAGTAACTGTATACGTTCATGGTGACATGCAATGTCTTTAACGACTTATTCCTCATCGTTGCTCCATCCACGAGGTGTGCAATCGTCAATGATAATGCCAATATCAAGTTGTAACGGCCTCCAAGATTTCTCAATAACCTCACTATTATTACACACTTATTTAATTTATCTACCACGTTCAGGGTTTCATCATCAGATGTCAACCATAAAACCAACTTTTTAAAGTCTAATAACTGGATTTCAATAAGCAGCTCGATTCAAAGTATATCTGGACGCACGGTTTAATACACCACCGCGCCCCAGGTGGTTGGAACAAAAAACGTTTGACAGACATTTATTGATGATTTATTGACGTAGAAATTGGTGAAAAGTGTTTCTCGATTGATTGACGCATCTTGAAATTACGGATCATGGAACTTGAGAAAACAAAATTAATTGTGCACAAACATCTTGAGAACACTTCGTGGTCTGCCTCAAAAATAGCAAAAGTGTTAAAATTCGCAAAGTCAACGTGAAACGTAATCAAACGTTACAAAGATACTCTTAGTGTGGATAGAACACAGGCCATCTATCATAAAAGTGGCACTAGGGACAAAGAGCTCAGGAGAAAGGTGTTGTGGTACTCGAAAAGCAACCCGTACGTGATTTGGCAAAGAAATACGATTCCAACTTTTCCACCGTGCGTAACATCCTTTCAATAGAAGGATATAAGTCTTTTTGTGCCGAATCGCTCCCTAAAAACAAAATTTAGTGGCCAAAAAGCGAGCACGATTTCTATACGAACGAGTTTTTACGAAATTTGAAAGCTGTATCTTCATGGATGACGAAATATACATAAAAATGGATTATAATCAAATCCTCGGGCGAAAATGTTACCTGGCAACTGGTCGTGGGGTTGTCTTTTCCAGGTATAAATTTGTTTTTGCTGATAAGTTTACTCGGAAACTAACGGCAAGGAATCTGCAGTTGTCGCCTTAAAACCAAGGTTTCCATTACATCTCACACAATGACGGTGAAGGTATACATTAAAGAGCGTCTGAAAAAGCGAATTTTACGCTTCATTCGGCAACAAAAGACCAACGTTATTTTTTGACCAGATCTAGCCAGCTGCCACTACTCTAAGGAGGTACTAGAATGGTATGCTGCAAACAGTGTTAATTTCGTCACCAAAGAGATCAATCCTCCGAATTGCCCTGACCTCAGACAGATCGAAAAATATCGGGAAATTGTCAAGCGAAAACTTCGAGGATGTGGTATAGAAGTGACAAATGTACAACAGATGCGTTTAAAGTGGAATAAGTTTGCCGGTACAGTGTGACCAGCAACTATGCAGATTCTGATGGCATCGATCACAAGTAAAGTGCAACAGTTCGTTCGAATCAGTGAAATGTAATAACTTGTTATATATCGTTAGAATAAATACCCTTTTGTTTGACGTCTTCATCAACAGTGTATGTTGTTTTATTCTTGAGTTATAATCACTTGAATGCGTCCAAATTTACTTTGAATCGGGCTTTAGATAATAACATTCCAGATGTTAAAGTTAAAAGTTAAAGTTAACCAGCGGAACGGAATAGCCATATATCTTCAAATGAGTATTATTTATAATGCAGGCAGTTCAAAAAGTTCGAATACAATTCAAAAATATGTTGAAAAAATGAAAATACATGATATTCCAGATGGTCGATTTCCTAACACAGCCAGTGCACAGTGGGAAAAAAGTGCCCGAAACGCGAAAGAATTCTATATCTTAGCTCGGAGTGGAACGATTTCTGTGAATGTTACCTCAAATTGAAGGAAAATTTTCGAGCAATCGAATGGACGTAGTGTCATTGGCCGCACGGAACAGCTCGGGGAGCAAATTAACTCATTTTACCCTGGTTTCCCTAATATTTCCTTGTTGTTCCGAAATTTCTTCGCTCGGTGTGAGCCTCGATCAACAAAATAATGCTAGTCCTATGTAAAATTTCCAGGAAAATCGAATGAAGTAGGTTTCGTGGCTCTGCGAATGAAGATATGGCTGATTTTACCCTGATTCTCCTAATTTTGTTGTGTTTTTCACAATTTTCTTTTCTTTGATCAACAAAATAATGGTAGTTCTTTGTAAAATTTTCGGAGAAATCGATTGAAATTAGTTTTATTTACCGAACGGCTCTGTGAACGTAGATATGGCTGATTTTACCGTGATTCCCCTAAGAGTTTTGTGTTTATCCTAAATTGCTTTGGTCGGAGTTACACAAGATCAACAGATTAGGACTAGTCCTTTGAAAAAATAGCTGAGAAATCGATTGGAATTAGTTTCGTTTACCGCACAGCTCTGTGAACGAAGATATGACCGATTTTACCCCGATCTCCTAATATTTTTGTGTTATCCAGAGATTGCTTTGTTTGGTGTGACTCAAGAACAACAAGAAAAGGCTATTCCTATGCAAAATTGCCTGTCAAATCGATTGGAGTTGGTCTCATTAACAGCACGGCTCTGTGAATGAAGATATGGCTGATTTTACCCTGATTCCCCTCATATTGTTGTTGTTCAGAAATGTCTTTGCTCGATTAAATAACAACGAAATATGGCTAGTCTCATGTGAAATTTCCTGGAAAATCGATTAAAATTAGTTTTGTTCACCACACGGCTATGTGAATGAAGATATGGCTGATTTTACCCTGGCTCCCTTAATATTTTCAGGTTTTTCACAATGTTCTCAACAGATCAACAAAATGATGCTATTTCTTTGTAAAATTTTACATAGGACTAGCATAGTTTTGTTGATCTTGAGTCACACAGAGCAAAGAAAATTGTGAAAAACACAACAATATTAGGAGAATCAGGGTAAAATCAGCCATATCTTCATTAGCAGAGCCGTGCGGTTAACTAAACCTATTTAAATCGATTTTTCTGGAAATTTTGCATAGGTCTAACATCATTTTGTTGATCTTGAGTCACACCGAGCAAAGAAATTTCTGAACAACAAGGAAATATTAGGGGAACCAGGGTAAAATGAGCTCATTTGCTCCCCAAGCAGTTCCGTGTGGCCAATGACACTACGTCCATTTGATTCCTTGGAAATTTTGCTTTAAGTTGAGGTAACATTTACAGAAATCGTTTCACTCCGAGCTGAGATATAGAATTCTTTCGCGTTTCGGGCACTTTTTTTCCACTGTGCAGTGGTTAAAGGAGCAGAAAAGCCGTATACACCGTGTCCAATATATCCTCATGCACTTCTTCCTGGTATTGGTGTCATGAAACTACTCAACATGCTTTACGTTTATACAAACTAAACAAACTATAGCACTATGTTTATACAAACGCTTTCAGGTTATGTCCGATTGTTTTCATTCGGTGTTAATCTTTTACCAGCGATGAAGGAGTTTCGTGCTGTGTTCATAAAAAAGTTTTTGAAAGGTGAGCGCCCGGGCGCTGTTTAAGAAATTTGAAAAACCTCGGAGTAAAGCGGGATTTTGTGTACCAAACCATCCGAAGGTACCGTGACACCTGCTCGTTGGATGACCGGAAGAGATCCGGTCGTACTCGTACGGTGCGGACTGCACGAGTTGTTAAAGTGTTCAGGGAACGGATTAGATGAAAATCATAGCGCTCTGTACGTAAAATGGCCGCAGATCTGAATGTATCGAGATCGTCAATGCACAATATACAGCAAAATGACCTCAGGATCCAAGCTTTCAAGAAACGTAAGGTTCACGGATTTTCGGAACCTTCAAAGCAGAAACGACTCGACAGAGCAAGTCTGCTTTTGTCGCGGCACGGTTGGAGAAGAATTTGTCTTTTCCGACGAAAAGTTATTCGTCTTGCAACAATCCCACAATGTGCAGAACGACAGATTGTGGGATCTGTCTTCGAGAACTGTTCCAGAGAGTGATACACAATTAATTTTTTTTTTGCAGGAATCTGTAAAGTTTTATTGAATTCGCAGCAGCTGAACGTTCGGTAATCTGTTTTCTCGGATTTCTGGTAAAAATTTACAGATATCTGTAAAAAAAATTACCGGATTTCGGTAAAATTTTACCAAAATCCCCAAATTCGGATTACCGAACGTTCTGCTGTTGAGAATTCGGTAAAATTTTACAGATTTCTGTAAAATAATCTTAGTGTGAAGGAATATTCCACGGTTACAAAGAACAATCATCCCTATGTCCCTGGGCATGTCGAGAAATTTTCCTTAACGAAATATTCATACAGTTTGTCTCACAATAGGTGTCAGGTTTTTCCAGTCTTCGTTTATTTCAGCTAAGTAGTATTAACAATGGAACTGATTTTACCCGTTTTGAGTGTATTCTTTTGACAGCTTATCGCTGAAAATAAATAGATCATTGCACCGAATGTATTAATCTCACTTTTTTAACAGTTCAGGGAGCTCCTTTACAAAGTGTTGAACTGCTCAATCGAGAATTTGCATTAGGTTTTTCCGGATTCTGTACGATTAGATTCAGCAAATGATGTAAAAATAAGCACTGGTGTCTGTTTTCCTGCAATTTAACTTCAATCGTAATAAATTTAGAGCACCAAATCGCAAACCGATCATACCGAAAACATTCTAAGTCCACGTAAACAAGCTCCCTGAACTGTCAAAATTGCATTGATGACGCCATCGTGCAATGATCTATAAGCGATTCCGTTTGTTTGTATTTATCAGTTATCATGGATGCCTTACGGGAGAAAATGTTAAAATTACATTTGCAAAAGCTTTGACCGTGTCAGGTATTCAACGGCCTTAAGCAGTTCGGAGTGAGTAAGTGTTTTGTTTTTTGTACCTTTAAACGGTTCGAGTACCACTGTACCCATGCTTTATTGGTCAATTTTTCAAACATCTGTTCTATTTCCAACCTGCCGTACACTGACGGAACTTTCAACACTTTCTCTTCATATCTTTGGTTCTAGCAAAAAAATTACTGTCTTGGTGCCTCATGGTGATGAGCGAACATCTCCTTCTGCATCATCAACCAAATGTTTCTTGAATCGATGTAATCGATCTAATTCAACATTTTAGCCCTTTCTTAGGGCCTATATATACCCCAAACAAAGTAGTCAAGTAGGTTGAGATGCGGTGAAGATGCAGGTCATTCTTCGCTTGTGATGAAATCGAGCAAATTTTCCGTGCACCACGCTTGTGTCTTCTTTGCCTTGTGAGCTGAAGCTGAGTCCTGTTGGAAACAATATGGTGTATTTCCATACAGCGTTGAAGCATGAGGTAGCAGATGGTTCATGAAAACCTGCTCGATGTAATATTCAGTGTTGTTTTTTACGTTAGGTTCTATGAAAATAAGGGGAAGGTCTCCTTTTCGTGAAACGGCGTCCCATACCTTGATTTTCGATACATACTGATAGCGTTTTACAGCTAGTTTATCTCTTAAAAAATTGGCCAGACTTTCGCCATACACGCGATCATTTTGTTGGTTATGACTGTTCTGAAGGAGGAAGAGCTTTTCATCTGAAAATAAAATCTCAAATTAACGGTGCCAAATCAAAAGATTTCTACTTCCTTAGACCCTGGCTTGCTTTTGACGCTCCGTCAACCCGTTGACCCATTGTTTCTTGTACGGCTTGCATTTCAGATCATGTCTGAGGAGCCTGTTCATTGAAGTGTTTCCAAGTGTTTCTTTTCATCGTTTTTCGAAGACGCCTTTTTCGCGCGGGGCAGGTATTTTTCGATAATTAAAACTTTCAACGCGTTTTTCTCAAAACAAAATTTTCGGAGTTTATGCCGATGATAACTCGAAAACTAATTATTCGATTAAGCTTTTTTAGTATGGTACTAGCTGAACCGGTGCGTGCGCTGCTACGTTTGCAACTAAATGAAGGAAAATTTAATGTTACTAGCACTTTTATGGTTTTTTTTCGGAATGATTTTTTTTTCTTGAATAAGCAGGGGTTCAAACTTCTATCAAAACATGCTTCTTACCCAAGAAATACACGTTTTGTGTTTAAGTATCCTAGGTGATTCTCATTTTTGGTAGAAATCTGTGTTTCATTTCTATGGGAGCCCTCCTTTCCAGAGGGACCATACAATGATTGCCTTCAAAACCCCCCAAAGGCCAAATTTGGTTCCATTTGCTTGATTCTCTTGTGCTTGTTCTCGAACCATCACACGGGGCTCTTCGATTATAATAAAAAAATTGGAGTCTCATTTGTTTGAGCCCCCCACCCTTTCAAAAAGGGGAGAGGTCTTGAACCACCATAGAAACATTCTTGCCTTCAAAACCCTCCATATGCCAAATTTGATTCAATTTGCTTGATTAGTTCTCGAGTTATGAAGAAATGTGTGTCTCATATATATCAGAGCCCCCCTTCCTTAGAGAGTAGGGGTCTCAAACAATCATCAGAACCTTCCCCAGCCCCAAAAACCCCTTCATATAAATTTTCACGTTGGTCGGTTCAGAAATTTGCAAGTCTTTAAGGGTCTGACAGTCAGACAGACAGACAAAAATTCATTTTTATGTATATAGAAATCAATCCTCCAAAAACCTCCACATGCCAAATTTGGTTCCATTTGCTTGATTTGTTCTCGATTTATGCCAAAATTCGTGTTTTATTTGTATAAGAGACCCCTTTTTCAGTGAACGGAGGAGTTTCAAACCACAATAGAAACATTTCTTGCCTTCAAAAACCTCCACATGCCAAATTTGGTTCCATTAACCTGATAAGTTCTCGAGTTATTCAGAAATTTGTGTTTCATTTGCATGAAACCCTCTCCCCCCCGCCCCCTTCCAGGTGGCTGAGGAGTCTCAAACTTCCATAGAAACATTTACCTCCTCCAAAAACCTCCACATGCCAAATTGGGTTCCATATGCTTGATTAGTTCTCGAGTTATGCACAAATTTGTGTTTCATTTGTATGAGAACCCCCTTCTTACAGAGGGCGGAGGGGTCTTGATTTACCTTAGAAACATTTCTTGCCTTCAAAAACCTCTACCTGCCAAATTTGGCTCCATTTACTTGATTGGCTCTCGAGTTATGTAGAAGCTTTTGTTTCATTTGTATGAGAGCACCGCCCCCAACCTAACAGAGAGAGAGAAGAGGGGTCTCGAACTATCGTAGAAACATTTATTGCCTTTAAAATCCCCGCATGTCAAATTTGGTTCCATTTGCTTCATTAGATCTAGAGTTTCTCCTCCAGAAAACCCTACATGCCAAATTTGGTTCCATTTGCTTGATTAGTTCTTGAGATATGCAGAAACTTCTGTTTCATTTGTACGAGAACTCTCTTTCTAGAGAGGAGAGGGGTCTCTGACTACCATAGAAATATTGCTTGCCTCCAAAAACTTCCGCCTGCTAAATTTGGGTTCCTTTGCTTGATCAGTTCTCGAGTTATGCAGAAATGTGTGCTTCATTTGTATGGGAGCCCCCCTTTTCAGAGAAGGGAGGGGTTTCAAACTATCATAAGAGCCTTTCGGTGTCCAAGACGAATTCAACAAAGCAAATCTTGCAAAACGGTCCTTGCGCTCGCGAGTTAAATCCAACTCATTTTTATTTATTTAGATTATAAACGTATTTCAAAACATGTCAACTCGTATTCTGACTAACGCTCGAGCTAAAAATAACTTTTTCATTGCTGCTAGTGATTAATTATTGTTCTAAAAAACATGGTTCCATACATTTAAAAACATGAACAGGAAAAGATTCAATGGATAGTTCTAAATAATGTTGAAATTACATTTCACCAACCATGTTTTGAAAAACGTGTTCTTTTTCATAACGATGACTTTGTTGTAAAAGATTGTGGTTTCACAGCCAAAGGGAAGCAAATCATGGGTACTCAGAGTTGACTTTTCAGCAATCGGAGTTGGCTAAGCGAAGAAGCTACAAACCTATCACGCCAATGCCTAGTGTTCAAATCCCGTGCTTGGCTATGTCATATTTTGCATGAGAGTAATTTTTTTTTGCATTATATGTGTTATGAGGCTTCACTTTTTGCGCTTTTTACGTCATATTAAGGTATAAAATAAAGTAATATACACTTATATTTTTAAGCTGTTTATGTCACTAGACAGTACTTTCAACTTGTTTAATTCCGTGTAAACAGTGAAATTCAACAAAAGTCTATTCTTCTCCAATAGAGCATTGCACGATGGCGTCATCAATGTAGTTTCAACAGTTTAAGGAGCTTGTTTACGTTGACTTAGAATATTTTCGGTGAGATCGGTTTTGTAGTCTAAATTTATATTGCTTGGAGGCAAGCAATATTTCTATGGTAGTCAGAGACCCCTCTCCTCTCTAGAAAGAGAGTTCTCGTACAAATGAAACAGAAGTTTCTGCATATCTCAAGAACTAATCAAGCAAATGGAACCAAATTTGGCATGTAGGGTTTTCTGGAGGAGAAACTCTAGATCTAATGAAGCAAATGGAACCAAATTTGACATGCGGTGATTTTAAAGGCAATAAATGTTTCTACGATAGTTCGAGACCCCTCTTCTCTCTCTCTGTTAGGTTGGGGGCGGTGCTCTCATACAAATGAAACAAAAGCTGTGTTGCTTGGGTATTGGGCGATTGTCAAGCGGCACTGTTGGAAAGATGGTACAGTGTCCCAAAACATGCAGGAGTTCCATAAAACTGGACAGTAGCCACCAGGAAAGTCACAAAAGCTAATGTGCAGAATTCAATGAAAAATATCGTGTCCCAAGTCCGAGCGATTTTTACTGATATACACGGAAAAAAGTTTGTTCAAACTATTTTCTAAAAGAAAAACAGGTCATGATCACTTGCATGTGTTGTGTTTTGTGTTATGAATAAACCATGAACAATATTCATGATATCTTAACTTCCACCGCATTGAAATCATGATTTGATCGGATTAAAACCATGAGCAGAATTCCTGATACTGGAAAATTTATTCATGAATCTGGCTATTCTATTTTATCGACTCTGAATGTAAACAACAAAACTAAATCCTCCGTCAGGATTCAAAGCTAGTATTGATTTGAAGAGCAGTGATAGGATCTGGTGGACTTGGTGTACTTCTTGAATAGACTCTTGACTAATGAAGCTGATTACACAGCTTTAGATTGGAAGCAGAGCAACTCTTCCAAAGTTAATGACTCGCATCGGTTATTTTATTCCTGAAACCATAAATTAAAGACATGAATTCATAAAATAAGATAAGAGTTATTTATTTATTTTCATGATTTTTTAATCATGTTAACAGAAACGGATTTGTTTCCGTGTAAACAGTGAAATTCAACAAAAGTCTATTCTTCTCCAATAGAGCATTGCACGATGGCGTCATCAATGTAGTTTCAACAGTTTAAGGAGCTTGTTTACGTTGACTTAGAATATTTTCGGTGAGATCGGTTTTGTAGTCTAAATTTATTACGATTGAAGTAAAATTGCAGGAAAACAGACACCAGTGCTTATTTTTACATCATTTGCTGAATCTAATCGTACAGAATCCGGAAAAAGCAAATGACATATTTTGATTGAGCGGTTCAAATTCTAACACCTTGAAAGCAAGCCCCCTGAACTGTCAAAAAATGAGGTTAATACATTCGGTGCAATGATCTATAGATCGAAAATTAAGGCAAACTATGCTCTATTCCCAAATCAATGTTGTTAACTATTACTTTTTAATACACTCTTAATTTAACAATACTTCTCGAAGCAAGGTGTGCAATATTTGGCTTCAACCCAAAAAAACACCTCATATGTAACCGGAACGGAGTGTACCTAATTATATTTAGTCCCAGTATAGACGATTAATCGCGGACCCAAAGCAACCTCGACTTATATCATCTGCTAATGGCCATCGCTTAGCATTGAAAAGCTTAAATCCAAATCAGACGGCGCATTCCATCCGCTTCCTTTCACTATCGATGGTGTAAATCGTTTCCTTTGCCGCAGACCGAGCATCATCGCCAAAGCAGGTTTGCCAGCCCCTACTTGTATAATAAACTAATTATCCGAACAAGATGAATCTGCTGTATTCAAACCTTGCCTACAACCATCGTCCGTCCATTTGTCCATGTGTGCAACCTCAACGACAACGACAACAAGTTATCCGCACCGAACGACCTTCACCTTAATGCGCCCCGCTCGACCATTTCTCATGGATGTATTGCATTTGCCGAAGCCTCTGACACGGTTTAAGTGCGAGAAGATTCCTCTCCGGCCGGGCTGGCTGGTGTGGCAGAACAATGTGATAAAGACATTTTTTCGCTTACTTAAGTCAGGCAATTTTCACAGGAAACCTACCCATGAAAGCACTAAAAGGTCGTAAACATCAGGTGATAAAGTTGAGTGGGCCTTCCAAAAGGCCAAGACTGTTGGGTGTGCTTTATCCAATCATTACAATCAAACAATCACAACCGAGAGAGAGAGATTGAAGATTGGAGGAGAAGAAGCCAAGTCGTGTGTGTGAGAAATGTTGCGTTTCGTCTGAAGAGTTTGATAACGTAATTATTCAACTGGCACATTTTTCGAGATGTGATTATTTTGTTGTACGGGTTTACATTTTTGCATCGCCAATCAGCGATCGTCAGAAGAAAGCCTGCCTAATTTCATAATGAGTGATTTACAAGCGGTCCGGTCGGCAAACAAACGTAATGGGTTACAGAAGCCGAATTTCTTTCGATGACCACCGACTCAGTAGGAGTGAGTGCTTTTGAATTTTTTGAGCGATAAGCTATTATAGTGATAATTTTCGGATTAGAAAGTATGGGTTTGGTTATGTGCGCATAACTATATGGAACCACGCATGCCCAAATAAAAACAAGTCCATACCCTTTTGAGAATTATGATCAATTGATCAGATTGAACAAGGCAATATACGAGTACCGTGTGCCATGGAAATTGGTAAACCAAACTATTCTGATCAACTATTTGAACAATCAATCTTGTTGATCGATCCTTGAGACTTTCATGATCTGTATTATGCTGGGAGAGTTGGGCCAACATAAAATCAATCAATACTGCCCAGTCTGTGCCTCGTGCGACATAACCGAGAACCACGACAAGGTAACCCTAATGTTTGAACAGAAAACAGAGAATAATGCCCCTTGACTGCGGTTCATAATTCATACAACCCATAATTAAACAAACAACTGTGCCGCACAAATAAAGCTACAGGTTCACGTAGACCTCCTGTTAAGCACGGCATTAATCAGCACCTTGCCGTTTTTTTTATTGCTTCTTTGGAACAAGCTTAAGTCTCCGTACAGATAAAGTCAAAAATCACTTCTGGTTCAATCAGTCGTCATTGCCCACCTCGCAGCGATAGGTACCGATTAACTTAATTGCCATTTACTTATTGTGTCCGACCTTCGCTCAAGGCAGCTTGCCGTTATTAAATTTTTGAATCGATTGCAGTGGGCAGGCTCTTAATATGGTCCATGGCAGCTGACCAAGGAGCAAACGGTTTACTCATTTCACTTTCGTTTCAGGGCATTTCTAGCAGCGGCTGATATTTCGATGTTAAGCGATGAGATGAGGCACCAGTGTAAATACTCACATTCATCTGACAAACAGTGCGCTTTATGCGTGGTAAGTAAATGTTTCAATTACTACAGTAATAACCCGAGTAGTGCGGTGGATGCTACTATCAAGGCGGAAAGCACAACGAGCCCTACTATTGGAGAGGTTTCTGTACTTGCAACATTACGGACTGTTGACTGGCATTTACTGCATGTGTAGCTGAAGCGCTGTATCCAATAACACTTAATTCAGTTTAACTGGATCGTTTGCGCTGTGGTGATAATTACGCAAAATATACGCACTTTTGCTGCCTGATCGGCCCAAGCACTTGTATTTTATATGTGGGCCTTAGATGTGTTGTTGCATTCGTGAAGCAATGGGTGAAATAGAGATTATGGATTGTTCTGGCAATTATGAACACAACTTGCATGGTACGTACGATTGATTGTATGGACAATCAGCAACATTGAAAGCTTATGATTATATTTTTGTTTTATGCAAAAAACTACAGGGTGCGGCAGAATATAATGCGAAAATGTTCAAACTTGAGTATTGGGTTAATTCGTGTAGCTTGTGACTTATTTCGGTCAAAGGTGTATTTGCTTATGTTTACTTTCAAGTGATGCATCCAAACATTCTATTTGTTTTATTGCAAATTCGTCAAAATGTTCGCGAAAGAAGTGATCACCAGTGTGTTGCTCGCCCAGAAGAAGCCGAAAGAGATTGCCAAGGTGGTAGGGTGTCAGTTGGCAACAGTTTACCGCATCAAAAAGTCCCTGCAGGATGGTCCTAAGCAGCGGAAGCCAGCAACCGGACGTCCGTGCTTTGCACGCACACCGATCGTGATCAAATCGGTACGTGCAAAAATTGCTCGCAACCCGGTGCGTTCCATAAGAATACATGCAAAGGAAGCCGATATTTCGGAGAAATCCATGCAGAAAATCATCAAAAAACCTGCATGCATCTTCCAGAGCCAGAGTGAAACGCCACTTGATTACGGACCGGGTCAAGGAACTTCGAGTGACTCGTTCCAAGAGATTGCTTTCCTTGTTGAAGAAGGAAAAAATGATAATCCTGTTCTCCGACGAAATGCTTTTCAGTATCGATGCTGTGGCCAACAGCCGAACGCTGAACAGCCGATTCATTTCACCGCAGAAAATGAAGAACGTTCCGGAAAAAGTGAAACTCAAATTTCAAACCAAACATCCGGCTGGTGTCATGATGTTTGGCTTCGTGCCATCTAACGGTTTGAAAATGCCGCTTGTTTTCATGGATGCTGGAGTTAAAATCAATACCGAAGTGTATATCGGTATTTTAAAGCACCAAGTGCTTCCCTGGGTGAAGGCCAACTTCTCCGAGAACCAAAACGTTGTCCTACAGCAGGATGGAGCGCCGTGTCACACGTCCAATCGAACCCAACAATGGTTGAACGATAACATGAAGTTTTGGTCGAAGGATTTGTGGCCCCCTAGCAGTCCAGATCTTAATCCGTTAGATTATTCGATTTGGGCATATGTTGAAGCACGAGCCTGCAAAACATCACACCCTAGTGTGAACACTCTGAAGTCAACCATAACACGCACATGGCAGTCAATGTCTTAGGACTACGCCCGAAAGGCATGCTCTAGCTTCCGGCGTCGGCTCGAGGATGTTATTAATTAAAATGGACGACACATTGAATAAATTTGTTTAAAAGGACTTTATTAAGATAACTGCACTCGAAAATGTTAATATTATTGCTTGAATTAGTTGAAAATGGGATTTGAATGAAATGAAACAAATTTTCGCATTATTTTCTGCCGCACCCTGTACACGCTACTAAAAAGTTATACAAATTTCGAGACCTTGAACACATGCAAGCGGCATTTAGGACACAAGAATCCGGTAAAAAGAACGAGAAAAGAAGTTCAAGCAAACACATCTACTGTCGAATTTCGTCTGTTTTTAGTTCGGGACACCTAATTTCACAGGAAATCTTTGCCTGCATTCCTTGACGTAAATGAAAATTGAATGATGACTAATTTTACGCCAACTCATCCAGTGGTTGGCAGCACCCTCTCAGAATCAAATGAAAATTTTGTGGGTGTATAGACTACTTTGCATGTTTTTTCAAAATTCATCTAGACTACCATTTGAAAAAGCCTTAAGTTTTTCGATCGGTTTTTTTCAAAATAAACATAACTCAAAAAGGAAAAGACTTACAAAAAAGTGAAAGATGGGTGACTTTTTAAAAATTGTCTGAACTTTTATGAAAAAAATTAAAAAAATCATAAACTGGATTCTTACACACTGGAAAAAATATTTTAAAATTAGAAGTCAATTTACCAAAAAAAAGGCTGTCTCAAAATTGAACGAAATTAGAAAAAAAATAATTGTTTAAAAGTTCGCCATACATTGCAAGATGGGCACATTTATGGAATTTCTTTTCAAACAACAAATTTTCCATGTCCTTTTTTTATCGTGTATCGTGCCAACTCGTCTTTTAATTTGTTCCGAACAATCTCACAGTACACACTTAGTTTTTTTTTACAGAAATCTGTAAGGTTTTACCGAATTCTCAACAGCTGAACGTTCGGTAATCCGATTTTACGGATTTCGGTGAAATTTTACAGATATCTGTAAAAAATTTACCGGATTTCGGTAAAATTTTAAAAACTTGTGCACACCCCTCATTTTGAAGATGTGCGCGTGTAGCATCATGCCTCTATTTTGATTTTGAGATTTATACTTAAGCGAAGCAACGCATTAGAATTTTGCACGTGCATGGCGAAAATACAAACTACTCTCACGCCAAATTGTTGAATGTGGCTAAATCAACTGTCACCAACGTATTGAAAGTGTTCGGTGAACGTTTGTCAACAGCCAGAAAAGCTGGATCGGTTGGAATCAAAAGCCGGAGGCCACAGCGACGACAAAAAAGTTGCCCGCTGTTTCGAGCGGATCTCCAACCTCTCCGTCCGAGATGTCGCAAAGAAGCTGGAAGTGGCGCCTTCTACCGTGGATAGAGCTAAAAAACGATCTGGAATGTCGACTTACAAGAAAATGGTGACTCCAAATCGCAACGATAAACAAAACACATCGGCCAAAGCACAATCGCGAAAGTTGTACACGACGACGCTGACAAAGTTTGATTGCGTGGTACAGGACGATGAAACTTACGTCATGGCAGACTTCAAACAGCTTCCTGGAAAGGAATTTTATACGGCAACTGGACGAGGAAAGGGGGCAGATATTTTCAAGCACATTAAACTGTCAAAGTTCGTGAAGAAATATCTGGTGTGGCAGGCCATCTGTACCTGTGGCTTGGAGAACAACGTTGAAGCGACACAATTGTTCCGTTCTATTTTGGCCGCATTTGGCATCTTGCCGTTACAGAAAAAATGCCATGAAGTGGTATGCTGCCCACAACGTTCAAGTGGACAAGAACCCTCCCAACACGCCAGAGCTCCGTCCAATCGAACAAGTTTGGGCCATCCTCAAACGGAACCTAAGGAAGACTCAAAAAGCTGTTGAGAGCGAGAAACAGTTCAAGGCAAACTGGCGTTCTGCGGTGAATAAAGTGGACAAGGAGACTGTTCAAAATCTTATTTCAGGTATTAAACAAAAGATCCGGCATTTGGTAAAAAGGAAGCTGTGCTAAATATTTCTTCTGTATTTTGAATTAACCGAACTTGAAAACAAAGAGAATATGAGTTATTAATAAAAACTTTGATCGACTCACAAACATCACTGTTTGACCAAATTTTGTTCAGAACACCCTTTATAACGGTCTTTGAATGTTTGAAAATCAAGGCTACCATTTGTAAAGGGCTTGTTTTGAAATTATTATTTTTTTTACTTTTGTGATGAAAAAATTAAAACATACTATGAGCTGCGAGCACTCGACACTGAAGAAGTCTGTAAGTAGCAGACAAAATAGGCCTATCTGTCAAAAGATAAGCTCATAGTGGAATTAAAAGGAATTTGCTCGAGATTACTAGCGAAAATTTAAAAAAGTGTTTCAAGGTTTAATTTTTTATTTTTTTTTAAAGTGATCAAATGAAGTGTTAAATTTTAAATTCTCCTAGTTTCCCAATAACATTTAATGATTAACTCTGACAATTTTTTATTATTTTCTACCTAAAAAAACTGTTGCAGTACTTGTGGCTCAGAAAATTTTATCAGTTTGGAGATTGAAGGTATAAATTTGAATGAATTACATTATTTCTACCCACATAGTTTACTATTCAAGCAAAGCATCATAATAACAGTGATCATACTTACATGATTAGTTGTCAAAGAAGCTTGTCGTAATGGAACAAAGTGGTATAAGTATCAGAATTAAATGTTGTGCACGTATCAATAATACCAGTTGCAGCCACAAGAATTTACGTAACATATCATCAGCTATGATAGAAAAAATACATTCCTAGGGATATGACCACAAGTTGGATGAAACAATGCAAATTTGGGAGTCATGCCGTGGAATTTTGACGCACAATAGGAATCACGTTTTCCTTATGAACAATGATCACCAGTGCCGTTAAAAATCAATTCATCTGCACTCAAATGAACTGAAGACAACCTTAACAGACAGACCAATTCAAGCTGAATTAGATCCTTAGTAACATTTTCTTCGTCGACATTCTGTTTCGTTAATAGTTTGTCTATAAAATGATTTGCTGATGTTTTTGACGTATTGGATCCTTAATTACACTTTATACCCCGTTATCCTAAATTCAGATACACCTAAGTTAGCCTAAATTTTCCTTATTGAACGATAGTTTACGGTTGCGTCAAAAAAAGCTTATTTTAGGTGGTTTTTCAGTTCAGCGAATAAAGCTGGGCTGGAAACTCAAATTGAATTGAGTAACAAAAAATCGAATAGTCAAAGAAGTATAATGAGTAGATTTGTACATCGCCTTTGATTTTGACATTTTAGTTCAAATGCAATTCATCTATACTGACTGGAAATGTTTTTCATTGCATATCATAGTGAATTTAGGCCCTTATCATGAACTACTCGTGATTTGTGCATATCTTTGAAACCAACTCTTTTTTGCTAACCCAGCAACACTCCGTGAATTTGTTTTAAACTGCGGAGGATTCATGGGCGAGTGTCATGTCCAAATATCCCTATCATTTTCTTATTTGAACTGCATTCTGGCGGGGCAGCGTTGGTATTGCCTGAGTTTGGGATCTCATTTTTTTTTCACATTGAGGATGTAATTTTAGTTACCAACAGGGGCGGCAGGAAAAAGTGCGAAAGTTCACGGTATGTTTTTCAAACCCCGTTTTGAACTCCTTTAGCAATTATAGCAACAATTCGAAGCTCATTTATCTTTATTAGGACCTTTTTATCAATGATATCCTGAAGACAAAGCTGGAAGCTAGAAGTGAGTTATTCAAACGTATTACTCCGACTTCGACTGCCGTGTGCCCGTTTTGACAGACTTAAAGGTCTTCATAATAGGGTGAAAGATTTTGCAGGCTTGTGCATTAGCAAACTTCTTGTTCGAATAATCCAACGGATTAATGTTCAGACTGCAAGAGGTGAAAGGTTTCACAAATATTATCCGGCAAAGATTTAAGTTGTTCTTTGGTCATCGTTGGATCCAATTTGACGTGTGACATGGCGCTCCATCCTGTTGTATGGATAAGTATTTACTCTCAGTTAAGTTGACCTTCATCCAGAGAAACATTTGGGCATTCAAAATACTTCGGCATAGATTTTAGGTTAACAATATCATGACATCAGCCGGATGTTCGGTTTGGTACTTGAGCATCACTTTCTCGGAACATCCTCTAGTTACTTTGTTGAAATGAAACGGTCTGTGCGGCTGTTGCATAATGTATCGATGATGAATAGTTTTTTGTTTGAGATCAGGATTATCAGTGTTTCCTTCTTTGTTCCGTAATTAAATAGGGTTTCATTCTAGCTCTCGGTGATGCAAGTCTTCTTAGATTGTTCTTCCCATGGATTTTTAAGAAATTTTGACTTTTGACTTCCATCAAGAATCCCAAGTTTCTTGATGGACCGTTCCGGGTTACTTGCATTCTTTGCACGGACCGATTTGATCATGTTTGGCAAACGTACAAACCGCGATCCTTCAGTTCCCGGCTTACGCTGATTATGATAAACCTGTAGAGACTTTTTTGTTGCCAAATGACATCCTACCACCTTGGCGAACTCTTTTAACGTCTTCTGAGCGAGCAGCAAACTCGTAATCGCCTTTTTTTGCGTACTTTACAAACAAATCATTAAATTAAACAATTCAATTGTTCTGATACCGCACTTGAATTTAAACATTAACACTATAAACAGATATAAGACATAAGATACACAAATGAACCCAGTATTCAAGTTTAAACATTTTCGCCTTTTTGTCTGCCGCACCCTGTAATTACAGCTGATCTAGCAATAACGGAGTAGCAAATTCAGGCGATCAATCATTTTCATACTCTCTTAGAGCGTTTTCAACGGAGCATGCTCGTAGAAAACTGCCGGTCTGCAATATCAGCGTCTTGTGAACGATTCAATAAGTACGGGGATAAAGCTTATCAAACCTGAGGATCTTGTGGAGTTCATAATTTGTACGATTTTCATAAAAAATACGTCTCCAGATTCCTCCACAGCAATTGTTATCCGATGACACCAATAATCCGAGCTACAAAAACTTATCCATTACCTCAATTTTATTTCCGTCGATTATTACAGTTCTGCCTAAGTAAGATAGAGCTTGAATCATCACTCAACAAGTACTTAGTCTTCGAAATATTTCTATATTACCTGCATTACATTTCAGTTTCAATATTCAGATCAACAACCGCCTGGAACGATTTTTCAATAATCAGCATGAGATGCTAAAAAACACGCTTGATTTACAGCAAACTAGCGGAACTCGATGCAAGCGCTGTTACGCTTGCAACTAAATGAATGTAAATTTAATGAAACTGGCACGTTTATGTTTGTTGTACGGAATTAATTTTTTTTTTTTTGACCAAACTTCTTTCAGAACATACTTTTTACTTGAGGAATACACATTTTGTGTTTTAGTTCCTGGATCATTCTCATGTTTAGTTGAAATTTGTCTTTCATTTATATGAGAGCCCTTCCTTCCAGGGGGTGGGGTCTCAAACCACCATAAAACATTTCTTGCCATCAAAAATCTCTACATGCGCATTTAGTTCCATTAGCTTGATTCGTTTTTGAGTTATGCAGAAATTTGTATTTGATTTGTATGGAAACCCCAGTTCGAGAAGGGGTAGGGATCTCAAACCATCATATAAACCTTCGCCGGCCTCAAAAACACCTGTATACAATTTTGTATAGCAGTAAGTATAATTGTCATGTTTGGTTGAAAATTGTGTCTCATTTGTATTAGAGCCCACCCCTTCCAGAAAGGAGAGGAGTCTCAAATCACCATTGAAATTTTTCTTGCCATCAATATTCAGTTCCATTTGTTTGATTTGTTCTCGAGTTATGCAAGAAACATTTCTTCCACAAGCTAAATTTGGCTCCATTAGCTTGATTAGTTCCTGATTTATGCAGAAATTGTTGTTTCATTTGTATAGGAGCCCCTCTTTCCAGAAAACCATCATAAGAACCTTCCCCGGCCCAGAAACCACTGCATGCAAATTTTCATAACAATAGGAATACTTCTCATGTATGGTTGAAATTTATGTGTCATTTGAGTGGGAGCCCCCTCCCCCCTCCTCACCATATCATAATGGAAAGGAGCCTCAAAATATCATTGAAATATTGATTGCCTTCAAGAACCCACACATGCCGAATTTGGTTCCATTTGCTTGATTAGTTCTCGAGTAATACAGAAATTTGTGTTTCATTTGCAAAGGGAGGGGCTTGAAACCATCATAAAAACCTATTCGCAGCTCTCAAAACGCCCGCATACAAATTTTCACGGTGATCGGTTAGGTAGTCTCCGAGTCCACAAGGGAACGTCCATTAATTATGTCACGCAAAAAGTGACTTTTTATAACACCCCTCCCCTTATTGACGTTTTTTGTGTGGACCTTCAAATTGTTTGTATGGATTGTCACGTTTTCCCAAAAAACAACCTTCCCCCTTACTGCGTGACATAATTAATGGACCTTCCCTGAGGGTCAGACAGACAGACAATAATAAGTTTTTCTACATATAGGTATATACAGGAATGTATATACGATATCTCAGAACTTCATAATAGTTAGTAGTTTTGAATCCCATCGAAAAATATTCGACCCGATTTTTTTAATTTTTTTATTAGGGTGGACGTTTCGGCGTTAAGATGGTCCAAAAATATGACTTTTTTCAAAAATGCTGATTTTCAAAAAATCATACAATTTGAACCACTGAAAATTTCGCCAATTTGAATTGCACATGAGAGGTAATCTAACAGACTTTTAGGTAAAAAGAAAAATACTTCCATTACTGCAATACTCATTATAAAAATATGGATTCTTTTAATTTTTTAAGGTTTTCATGGTCTCGAGACCAAGATGCTTTTCAATTTTTTTCTTAGAAGATTTCACATTTTTACATTTTCTCTCAATGTGGCGATGTTTGAATTTCAGTTTTAGAGATAAATTTTTTCAAAAATGCTATGTTTTAAAGATTTGCTCACCGGCGTCGGTGGTGTAGTGGTAAGCGTGACTGCTACTGGCACCCCAGTGGGTCTGGGTTCAATCCCAGTCGACGTCGGTGGTTTTTCTGAGGCGAAAAAATCTTGGTCACGTCTTCCTTCGGAAGGGAAGTAAAGCCGTTGGTCCCGGTTCATAGTCATGAGTCGATAGGTAGGGTCCAGGCGGTGGAGTCGTCTCCCTGGCGTCGGTGATTGTCACCATGTGAGGAAATAGGCCGACGGAAAATAAATAAGTAAAAAAAAAAAAAAAAAATTTTGCTGACTATACTACTAAGCGTTTTCATTACTTAGATGAACTTGCCAACGATGCACCCCATCAATTAGAAATTAATTTTACTAGTTCATCTGGCGATCCTACTGTGTCGTATTTCCATAGCCACTCAATCAACGAAGAGTGAATCACAAGTAGACAGAGCTGTTGTCCATTCGACTTGCGTGGTGGAATGAAGTAATCTACAAAACGTATAATCTTGTTCACTCTCTGAGCTCCTGCGTATGATGCCTTAACCAATACAATCATCGATACGGTTGTTTCAAGCACGGATAAGAATAAATAATTTTCACTGATTTTTTCGGCAGTCACCAACACTGGCTTCAACTACTGATCTGGTCCACTACTTCGTGTAATTTTTTTTAAGCCTTTTTCTCTGGCTGCCTGGTACATACAAGCATCTTAAATCGATACATGTTATTCAGGTTATCAGGCTGCAACTTTTGGAAACAATAAAAAATCAATAATAAGAAGAAAAAATATGTTATTAGAACTAAGGAAGGAGGTAAAGTTTTCTTGCATCGCAGATTAGTATTGTGCAATCTTCAAGAAGCTTATCAAATTTTTAAAGAGGTTACCGAGATAAAAATAGAGTTTTCCATGTTCCATATTGGGTTTTTCCATATCAGACAAAAAATTACTTCCACGTGATTAAACTCATATCATGATGTATTTCTCAAAATAATGTGCAATAATCCCAATGCAAAGTGTTGGTTGAATACATGCGATAGTTGTCCAAGCACGGAAAAACTTCGTCAAAATAAAACCAGAAAATGGTTCAAAATTATGATCTTTTGAAAAAAAAAAACAATTTTGAAAGAGGTGAAATTTTTGCACCACCCTAACGGCCACCCGAGTAAAAAAAAAAAAAATGGGTCAAATATTTTTCAATCCTGAGCAAAACTACTAGTTGTTATGAAATTCTGGGCGATCGTATATCTTTTTTCTTTGGAATTGTTGTAGATAAGGCCTGTACTCGAAAAAACTGCACCTGACAAAAGTGTTCGCCAAAAATTTATTTTAAGTCGGATTTTCTTGAAACTTTCAGAAAATGAATTAATACATATGACTAACATTTCGACATTATTACTTTATTAATTTTTTTCATCACTGAAAGCCCGCACCTTTCCCTTAAGACCCCTCATATCATTTTGTGCAATAGTGGAGCCGACATTTTTGGTCACTTTCATCCATTCTTCCTTCAACTCCAGCTCGTTTCTTAACACCTTGGACGATTTTCGAACTTTGGCATTCATTATGGCCCAAAATATTTCCACCGGACGAATCTCTGGTGATCCGGGAAAAATAATGTCTCGCCTCCGTGGGACCGCAGGAAGGGCAAAAGACGCTTCTGGAGGCACTCGGTGCGGTAAATTTTGCTGTCGATGGTACCCGTTGTGATGTACGGTTTACTCAGTTTACCGCATTGTCATATGCCCTGCCAGAGCAAGTATTTTTTGGCGAATTTGTCCACTTTCTTCTTGCTTATGTCTTCTGGAACATTAAACCGTGATTTGGCAACGTAGAACTCCAGCCCCGGTATCTGCCTTGCATTTGCCTTGATGTAGGTTTTGTCATCCATCGGTCATCGGTTTCGTTAACTACTCTCGATACAGCTTCCTTGCACACGATTTGGCCAACGTGTCTTGTTAATCACGCCGGTTCGGTGCCTTGCGGACCTTGAATACGCGAAGCCCAGCTCGTTTCATGGTTTGCTGAACGAACCAGGCAGAACACTTTGCCTTCAGAGCCGCGTCGCAAATCGAAAGGTTCGGCTTACACTTGAAATAATCCAACACCTTCCGGGCCTTCACAGGGTCAGTTGTCTTTGATTTTCTTCCACTTCCAGCCCGCCACTCGATCGTCTGGGACTCCTTAAAAGATTTTACTACCCGAGACACAGTTGTATGGGTGATTCCGCACAAAAATTCGCCAGCGATTTTCTTCTTGTTTCGATGACATCTCAATAACCACTAAACCTTTTGTGATTAAATTTTGACAACTTACTCCAAACTAGTTATACTCGGATTTTCATCAAGTTTTACCCACGGACAAAAAAGCTACACACGGATAAAAATGGTGCATTTTTTCGAGAACAGGCCTTATAGCTTGAAATGCATATGTTGAGTCTAGCTTTTGGCAAATTAACGTTACTCTTACTGTGATAAAATACTTGCTTTAAATGTAGATACATATTGGTAAAATTGCAAACATATATCTAGTTGTATAGTTGTATTTAAATTTTGCTTAAACCTTTTAACGGACACTCCTGTGAAGAAGTTATAAGTGGGATGAGTTAATTTCATTTAATTCCGTTATAATTGCTTATTAGCTAACATATTGGAGTGTGCGTCAACAAATTGCAGACATCTTCAGTGCCTCGTACCCAAAGAGCACTGTTGTGCTCATAATCATCATCCTTACATCTTCAACGATCGTTAAACAAGCATTAGTGAATCCATAAATATCAAATTTTGTCATCAAATAAAAAAAAATCTAAACCTATTTCATCACACTAATCTTGCGATCATTTGCCGCATCATACATTGAAGTGTATCATTGTAGGACACACGCTCATAACAATCACGATGGTAAACCTCCCTCGGTGGTTCAACATACGTACCAAGAAATTTCACTGTATTCACCATCGAAATATAAATTTAATTGCACAATTGCACCTCCTTGACATTTATATTCCTCTCGCGAACCGCTCCACCACCACCGGCATCATCTCACTAGCTGTCGGCAATCCATCTTCGCAGTCGTCGTCGTCGTCGCCATCGGCTCCGTTGGCAGTTCTTTTGAAGATGTCCAAAAAAAAACCGGAGACAATCCATTTACGTGTACGAGTATGCGGAGCCTTAGTTAATGCACAGTATTTACACAGGGATATGATCTTCAACTGCTTCTCTTGACAGCCTCGTGTCAAAATTGCTTAACCAGCGCCATGGCCACCCAAAATCATAACCATTGCATATTCACTGAAATAGCATACCAAGAAGTCAACACCGATGACTGTCAACCCCTATTTCGACAGAAACGATCCGTCGTTCATCATCGTCTGCCTCCTCAGAAGTGCAAGGCAAATAATTACATTTTCGGTGCCTGATTATCTCGATCTGTGTACCCACTGGCCAGGGGTAAGTGATTTACTTCGTCGTTGAAAGAGAAAATGAGGCAGTTAAAGTGTCATCAAAACGATACGGATCAATACGCGACCCCTAATTGCCGAATTTGTGAGTTAGCATAATGCCGAGAATAATTTATTTTTGTTTGGATGGAGGGTCGTGCAGGTTAATAATGTCCAATTTGCTTTTCATTGAAATGCTCATCGCGAGATCAACTCAGAGCGTCTCAATACTTCAAATCCTTTTTGTTGCGTGGAAGAGTGAAAATTGGTAAGATAAAAGTTACGCATGCTTTTTTCACTCTAAAATTCAGTACGGTTGACTCAAATCACTCGAAAGTACGGCAATTCATTGAGGATAGTTGAAATCGCGCATAATTCTTAAAATAATTAGTTATTTGTTTATTTAGTCCCCATTTTGTCATTTCAGCGCCGCTGACCCAGTGCAAGATTCAGCGACAATGCAAGCTGTCAAACTTTTTTGTTTTTGTTTTCTCGTTGGAGTTAATATTTACATCTGTGCCTTTGAGTCTCTATATTCTAAGTAGATGTTAAAATATCTAATTCATACATTAAACAGAAGATCTAGACTTAATAGAAATTATCATCACTAAGGGTGGCCTTGCTCTTGAATCAAGAAGCTGATTCGCTGGCAGCCCTTCCAGTAGAAGTGTGAAGGAGACTGAACTCCATACATTGTCTATTGTCTATTGTCTGTGTGCCTATCTATACGGACTACTTAGCTGACAGTATATATCAAGAAGGAGAGCTATTTTAAGTGAGATTAAAAGTTATTGTAAGGAATTACACAGAAGTACGGAATTAAAGACGTTGAATTAAAGTTTGTGGTTGTGCTTAGAAGGTGAGGAAAATAAATACTATATCAAAGCTAATTTTTATTGAACTCACTTGTTTGTCAGGCTAGATTAAGATTGAGCTATTGTTCGGAGGGTGATAAATACTATTGAACTGGAAGTGCACCGAATTATAGGTAAATTACCATTGTAATCAACAGTATGCTAAATAAATCTCCTCTTTTAGCTTGAAGCTATTAGCTAGCAAGAGCGGCGCCTCATTATTTATTACCCTTATCGGACAAACACAGTTTATCACTGTCTCTTTGGGTTTTGCGTACTCTGGTTGACACGGAAGTTATTAGCCACCAATTACGGTAAAACGCCAGCAACTATCGGGAATTTGATCAGACACTATGAGACGCTCGGTTTCTTTAGTCGGGAAGAAAGAGAAAATGTTTACGGGAAGTTATCGCTTGAAATGCGAACGTGGATCTCTATCAAAAAGAACCAGAAATTTTTCTGGGACGGAGCAAAAGCGAGGTTTGAATTCAAGTTCAACATACCACAGACGGACTTCATCTCATTTACCTGTGTAAAAACATGGCTTCCATCAAGATATCGAATAGCGATAACCTAAAAGATCGCGCCACAGATTTGTTTTTATTGATGAGGGAAAAATGGCTTGCCAGTCAAACTGTCAGATTGAGTGTAGCAATACGGTCACTAGGTGGCGCTACTGTGAGAGATGATTCCAACGTAATTAGATTTGTAATTTTACACAACAAATTTGAAATGATCTGTTCGAGCTTGAATGTCTGTCTACGGTATTGCTTCAATATGCCGGAATGTACATGCCGAAAATTTTACTTGAAAGTGCATCTAAAGAGAACGATTAAAATTCGTGAAATTGGTATATTGGAGAGTTGTGAAGAGTTATCCCGTATTCAGTAGGATTTGTATAATTTGGTCTTCATCACATTACACGATATCTGCGCTCTTTGGGAATTTACATTATTTTTCTTCCGCCGTGCTGCCCTTTTTTTCAATCCCATTGAGATATTGTTCGAAATTGTCAAGCGAAAAATGATAAGTAACTACATTGAATATTCAAATGAAAACTATAAAATGCTGGATACATTAAAGAATTTTTCGGCCACAAATATTTTTCGAAAAAGTGGTTATTAAGCAAGTGGACATTTTGATCCCAATGACGGGCTCATACAACAAATGGACGCTATTCAAGCAGTGATGAATCTATTTGACAGATACATGGAACCAGTGTTGGAAAAATCATTTTCAAAAAACGTTCACTCTTTACTCAAAGTTCGTGAACGAACTACAATCCAAAGTTCATGAAAGCGCAGAGTGAGGAAACGTTTCAGTTCTCATCGCGGAAGATCTTTTGTTTCTCCATCTCACAACGTTTCACTCGTATTCGAGATCCGATCCAAACAAATATCTCCTCGGTTTTGTTCTTTTTCTCTAGCGAGTATGTTCACGTGAGTTGTGATGTTTGTTTTTTAAGTATTGTGCCGCCACAAAAGTCGAGTGGCAGGAAACTTCTGCTGGAATGGCGTGACGCATCGAGGACAAATTCAACACCATTCAACACCTGCCCGGCCACACAGTCATCATGCGGGATGTCATTTATGCGAGATATCTTTCTGTCTAGATTTCATTTCCATGAAATGCGGAGTGTGCTTTTCAAGAACGAATGTGGTGTAAAGATATGGAGTAAAAAAGAGATATGATTTTATTCGTATCCTCGCGTCGGTGACTCGAGGAGAAAAAGTTCGCGATGTTCCATTCTCTCATCCCAGCAAGTCCACTCAAGAAACGTTGGCTTGTGAAACTAGCAACGGGAGGTTCCCAAGAGAAAAGGTATCACACGATGAACTGATATTTTTGTGAGAATTCCATCACTGCATGGAACGAAATGTACGAAAGGATAATCAAAACGCCCTTTTTGTTGTAACCTCACAAAAATCAGAGCATATTCAATACACTCGTCATTGAACAAATATAATAGCATTGTCTTGTGAATTCTGCAGTTTTAAAAATACCTTATGGGTAATCATGGTCGGTATCTAAACAGTAATAAACGCTTCCTGTTAAAGATAGGCTGAACTGTTGAGGAAAATGCAACAGAAGCAGATTGTGCAACAGCAGTCAATAATTCTTCATCCTCTTTAGCTTTTTCATAATTACTTTCATATCTGCCATTAGGTTCGAAAGAATATCGAAAGTAGCTTGCCTTTTGATTGTACGCAGCATTAACAGTCTTTGCTACCTGGCGGTTTATCCTCATCGAAGACAACTTAGCGGAAGAATCTTCTAGTCCCGATCTGAACACAGTCAAATGATTTGGCGGTGATCCCTTAGTCAAAGTTTCTCTACCATATGCAGGAGACGACTTGATGAAATTATCCCCACTTGCTCCAGTGGATATCAGATACGTCTTTATATCGGCATGAATGTTCTTCTTTCAATTGATTTTTAAGTTTTTTGGCTTTTTTTTAGACGGGATGGAATATCTGCAACAAGACACCTGAAGAGCTCAGGGTGTGGGGATGATGGTGCCAACTCCTCGACTCCCTAAAAACCCACCCGTGCCTTAAGCCCTGGACCCTCCCTGGAAACACCTTTCGGTATTACCTCGGGGAGGGGGCTATTTTGCTTGTTAAGCACCCACTATGTCTAACTATATAGGGCTTTAGTAGTTAGGTGGTCCCTGCGACCTGCCGTTGGTCGTTTCGCGATTTTTGTTGAAGATCGAGGACGATCTGGGAGGCTGCTACGCATACCGCGTCCCAGACGTCCCGGTCCTGGCACATCCTCGGGACCAAATTGTTCGGAGTCGTGTCGTGACCGCTTACGGCAATCATACCGGATCTCGCGCCGTCGAAGCGAGAGCATGCAAAGAACACATGTTCCGCAGTTTCATCGACTCCCGCACACTCGCTCCATGCGGATGACAGTGCATGCCCATATTTGTGCAGGTATTGTCTAAAACACCCGTGGCCAGACAATATATGCGTTAAGTGGAAGTTCACTTCACCGTGTCGCCTACCGACCCATCCGGTTAATTCCGGGATTAGCCGGTGGGCCACCGATCTTTGGTGGAGTTGTTCCATTACCTTTGCCACTTACCATGGATGCGGCTTTAGTGGTCTTCCGAATACCTCTTGTTCCACGTTGTTCGAAGCACTCTACGTCCTCTTTTGGGATCCCCGTTAGGACGCAGACCACGTCGCACACCCCTCTTAGGCACATAAGCCTGTGCTTACTCTCTAGCTTACTTAGCTATTGGAAATCAAGGCGGTGATCCATGCCGACCCGCCGTACCTAAGTATGGACAGGGCGACACTGGCCAGGAATTTACGCTTACTCCCTTGAACCGCCGAGCTATTCGACATCATGCGGGATTACCATCTCTAGCACCTTACCCGCTGTATCCAACAGACATATAGGTCTATATGTCGATGGATCTCCTGGTGGCTTCAATGTCTTTGGTAGCAACACAAGGTTCTGAATATTCCAGGCGTCCGGGAAGACGCCCTCGTCCAGACACTTTTGCATCACCACCCTTAACATTCCGGGATCCAGCAAGATAGCCGTGTTGATGGCCAGGTTCGGAAAACCATCCGGTCCCGGCGCTTTGTTCACGTTTAGCGACTTTGCTATGGCAATGAGTTCCTCATTCGTCACCTTCGCCTCGTCGCCGGCCCCCGTTGTGCCGTTGCCAATGCCCACGTGGTCACGGGTGTTTGGCGGAGCCGTGCACCCTTCCGTCGCTATGACAGTGTTAAGGTCTGGGATACTGGAACGCTGGTCATGGGACAAATCTACGGCGGCGGGGGGCCATGGACTCGGGTCGTGGCTCGGATAGAGTCCCCAAACGATCACCTGCAGAGCTCTGATGAACGCTCGGATGGAGCCGCCGATCCTCTGGTTTTGGCCATTACTACCCGGTAGGCGTCACCCCACGGGTTCGCATTGGTCTTCTGACACAGACCCTCGAAGCAGGCTCGTCTGCTGGCCTTTATCTCCCTCTTTAGTGTGGCCTTCGCGGCGACTAGCGCCCCTCTACGCTCGATTCTTTCGGCGTCTGACCGCGCTCTTTGCACCCTCCGTTTTGTCTGGAGGCATGTTCTTCGGAGGTCGGCACTCGGTTTGACTTCCCTCGGCTTGGTCGCATCGCACGCTCGTGTAAGTGCCATAACGAGTCGTTCGCCGCAAGGTTCCTGGGTTTCGCGTAAATTTCGTTCCCTCTCAAGCGCGTCTTTGAAAGTCTCTACATCAAAATAGGACGTCCTTTATCTGCGGGCAAAAGGGATTTTTCAATCGTATCTGGATTTTGATACGTCGCACTCCCAGGGTAATGTTGGGTTTGGCTGGAAAAAACAACAGTGCTCTTGATATTAATTTTAAGATTAATATTCACACTTCTGTTTTACTCTACCGCCCATAACAATTATATTTAATATAGATTCATGTATTCTCAGATGGCCTCGAGTAACCGGAGGTTGTTGAACTGCTTGGAAAAAAACAACGACCTTATGCATCCGGCCTTTAAATGGTTTAACCGAAACCGATGAAGGATACTCTTCATTTTCCGATATTCCGATAGCTATTTCTCACCCATCTATAGCTGAATTCATACATTGATCCTTCTGCGTGGTGAAATCGGTGATTGTAAAGTTCATGAGGGACTGTGTTAGGAGAAAAGTCTACGAGGGGGAAGGGGGGGTCTAAGATTTGGTTTATGAACATTCCCTGACAGACCAATGAACCAAGGGGTCAGATGATTGAACTGCGTGTAAGACTAGATTCAATATCCATGCATGTAGTAAGGTAAGAAATGGAATTGCTTACGTTTTTCTATTGAATTTTGCTGATCATTAAGTCATGGGCATAATAAAACGACGTTTATAAACAAATAATATTTACACAGAATCTAATAATGAATTTTAACAGGCGCGTAAAATTTCCTTTTATTTAATGCCCAGCCAACAACGAAATTGTGTGCAATTTTTTATACGCCATACAACTTTATTGGCAATCATTCATACAGCAGACGTGATTCAGGCGTTTTTAAGCTTTAATTTACATGAAATATTCCATTAATTTCAGCTTAATCTAGGATTCTCTTTGTGTGCATTAGATAAGGTAGAAAATAAAGTGTTTTTTTCAAACTGTGTATTATAAAATTCAAATGATGTACATAATGATAAAAATAAGCAACTGTTTATAAATATTCCATTCACCATTGACTGCAGAAAATATCTGAAAAAAAACGAAATTCAATAACTTGGAATGCCCACATTACGTATTTGAAGCAAAAATGCCAGAAAAGGGTCAACTTTCTCCGTTCAATTTGTGGCACAAGGTGGGGTGCTCATCCGGAAGACCTCATAACTCTTTATAAAACAACTATTCTCTCTCTTCTAGAGTAAGGCTCTTTTTGCTTTCTCTCGGCAAGAAAAAGTCACCTTATAAAATTGGAACGAATTCAATATCGTTGTCTGCGTATTGCTCTTGGCTGTATGCACTCAACGCATAACATGAGTCTTGAAGTTCTGGCAGGCGTAAAACCCCTCCAGAATCGGTTTTTGGAGTTTTCGCTCAGAATATTAATCAAATGTGGAGTGAAAAACGCATTTGTAATAGACAATTTTGAAGAAATGTTAGGGCTGAACACACAATCTCGATTTATGAGAATTTACCACCACTACATATCGTCGGATATGTGTCTTCCGTGCTATACTCCAGACCGTGCTCACTTCACCTATAGCAGTTCCTCAATTCATTATGATCTTTCCATGAAACAAGCATCTCATGGGATTCCGGATCAACTCCGTTCTATTATTATTCCGCGTATTTTTACTGAAAAGTACCAACACGTCAATTCCGAAAAAAGGTTTTTCACTGATGGGTCTCGCCTCAATGGATCCACTGGCTTCGGTGTCTTCAATGAAAACTCTAGCGCCTTCCACAAACTTCAGGAACCTTGTTCTGTTTATGTTGCTGAGCTGGCAGCAATCAACTTCGCATTGGGGATGATTTCCAACATGCCCGCAGACCATTACTTCATCTTCTCGGACAGCCTTAGTTCGATTGAGGCCCTTCGGTCGATGAAACCTAGTAAACATTCATCTTATTTCCTTTCAAAACTAAGGGAACAGATGAGTGCGCTGGTCGAAAGTTCATATTTGATCACCTTTGTATGGGTCCCTTCACATTGCTCAATCCCAGGCAATGAGAAAGCGGACTTGCTCGCAAAGGTGGGCGCCCAGGAAGGCGATTTGTATGATAGACAAATTTCACACGATGAATTTTATCATTTAGTACGTCAGAGTACCCTTTCGAGTTGGCAAACCGATTGGGACACCGGAAATCTAGGACGGCTGTTACATTCCATCATTCCTATTGTTTCATCGAGGGCGTGGTTTAAGGACCTGCACGTTAGCCGTGATTTCATCCGTGTAATGAGTAGACTTATGTCCAACCACTACCAGTTAGATGCACATCTCTTCCGAATTAACCTCGTGGACACCAATTTTTGCCGGTGTGGAAACGGTTATGATGACATCGATCACGCAGTCTGGCAATGCACGGATAATTACGCCGCCAGAACGCAACTATTGAATACCCTAGAGGCCCAAGGAAGACAACCTTATGTTCCTATAAGAGATGTGTTGGGATCCCGCGATCTGTGCTTTATGCAATCGATTTATGTGTTTCTTCAAATATCTAGTATAAGAATCCAATCTGCTTGTGTTTTTGTTCTTCTATTCATTAGTTTGTGTTTGTTCTGTTCCGACATCTGAGGAGTCTCATCGTCGCCCAATGGTAACCACATCCGGTAGAATTCAAAATGGAGCCCTGACCATTACGCACCAATTTATTGTACTGGCGACAACTATCTGATGAGACTTAAGAATCCTATTTCCATGTTCCTCTTTCCAACCCATCCCAAAAAATGTCACCTGTTTTAACCTCGGGTAAACCGCGAGTAAACGGCCCACATCCCACTAATCCTAGTATTAAGTCATTATATTATACAAAAATCAATGAATTATCGGCTCCGTAAAGCTAACGCAATTGAGCCTCCCAAATAAATGAACTAGATAAAAAAAAAAAAATAACATATGAGGCTAACATTCTACAGGACTTGGCGAGATTTTATGTAAGATTCCTTGTAGATTACAGTGCTTCTGTCGCAGGCTTGATCTAATGAGTCTTCTAGGGATCAAGCAAACCGTTGACTGTAAAAATTCCAACCCAACCCATAAGCTCTGCAACTCATAACTGGCTCGAAAATCACTTTAAAATATGAAATCAACCTGTCAATTTTGTCAGTAAGCAAACACATTATTCACTTCGCTCGCTTTTCAACGACACTCTGTGTCCCCCCAGGAAAGGAACCGGCATGAAAATATACCATTTTCTTTTCGTTTGATTAATAGCCGTTTAATCCAAATAAAGGTGTGAACGTACCGAAATCAGCGCCAGCCTTCGAATTCGCCTTCAAAAACGGTTATGTTTTGTTTGCACGGAACATTCCAACCCGCCGCAAAGCCACGCCGTTTACTCTACATTTGGCGTGTGGTTTGGCGCACATGCACAAACACATACCGCACCTCCGGTAATTAAGGTCATTGTTGTTAAATTACCAATAATGTAGCCGAGTACGGCCACCCCACACACACGGTAGTTGACTTGGTTCTCTTAGATTGATACGAGTATGTAACGTGAACCTCACTGAGACCACAGTCCAGGCATCGCGCGGTGCGATATGCGTGAAAGAAAATCCTCACAATGAACAACGCGCACAAAAACACCGCACAAACATTATGAAACACAATCCAAGCCCACTGTCGGGGTGTCGATTTCCCACAACCGGTGAAAAACTACTGCTGCTGCTATTGCTGCTGGTAGAGTGCTGTTTTTCCTTCCTATCTTGGGTCTCCACCCTGCTGTAGACAAAGGGTAGCTGTAATCTAGCGTGAAGGAAGCATTGATGAAAGATATAGCTGCACGCACAGGTGCTTTGTATCTCGGATAAATGGGCTCGTAGGAAAACAAATCTTCCGATTGAGGTACATATTTCACACATTCCACAAGCGGGTATCGTAAGGGGGTGAACCTTTGTCGTGCGTGCTGTTTGGGCAACTGCTAAATCGTGATGGAAATAACATTTTTTTTGTGATAAAACACAAACAGCAAATCAAACAACCTCCAGAGAATGTTTTCATTAACTCGTCATTGGACTAACTTGAACTTACCACTGTTCGAGTTTTGGAGGCGCTGATGGGCGTAAAAAAATCTCAACCCTTTCAAAATGGGGATATGGATATCTCTCCTCCGGAGAATCGTAAGCAAATGTAATCACAATTCATACTTCAGTAACGTTTGCATTAGAAAAGATGGACAAAATTGCCGATTTTGCATGGGTTTACTTCAACCCGCACTGACGAAACTACCCATGCAGCATCAATCACAGTAACCCATGAGTCAGCAGACAAAATTTGACAGCTCTATCAGTCGAACTCTAACAGTTATGGCAAGAACATTGAAGCAACTTCGTTCAGAAGTGTACGCGTTCAAAGAACGGCACCCCGCCGCGTCGAAAACGGAGATCGCGCGGTGCTTTGTGGACGCCAGATACGCCCGCTCCGGCATCTACAACATTTTGGCACTATCATACAACAATCAGAGCATCAAAAGAAATCCCGGCTCCGGACGGCCGACGACCCTGAGCGACAAGAAGCTCCAAAAGATGCTGAAGAGGAAGACCGAGGGAAAAGTGGCTACATCACTGCGCGCACTTGGCCGGGAGGTCAGTTCAACCGGCCAAACAGTGAAGGAGTACCTGGCGAACATGACTATGCATGTCAGGAAGCGGAAGTCGCGTCCACTGGTTTCGGAGCTGCAGGCAATGACGCAGATGAGACCTATCTCACTCTGGATGGCAACGACTGGCAGGGCCCTTCGTATTTTACTTCCCCCACGAAGGAAATGAGCTCCAAGGTGGAGTTCATTTCACAGACCAAGTTCCCCAAGAAGGTGTTGCTGTGGCTGACAATCAGCGATGTCAACGCCGCTTTTCTTTCGCTCCGGACTGGCCGTGAACTGGAAAATTTATAGTACGAAATGCCTGCCGGAAGTTGCGTCGGTCCACTACTCGAAGCGATGGTTGGAGGAGATGGAGCGGCTGAATATCGATGTGGGTGAACCCAAGTCGGCGAACCCACACAACGTCCCCCAGTCGCATCCTATCGAGAATTTCTGGGCCAACCTGAAGCGTAAGAACTACTCCAACAATTTCGTCGCGGAAACTGAGCAGGAATTTATAAATAAAACGAAGAAATAACTCAAATACATGCAGAAACGCATGTTTTCGTCCGCCATGGTGAATGTTCCGGTTAACTACCGGAAGGCCATATTTTTAATGCAAACGTTAGTTCAATGTTTTTCAAAAGCACAGAAGCTCCCAGAACTGTGCAATAGGTGGTATCATGCACTCATGATAATTTATGTATTCTAGTGACATCTAGCTTGGCCGCTCACCTAAAATTTGCTTCGTTTTTTCTAACGATTTTTACCATAAACTGAATTTTCTGATGCAGATGAATTGTAAATTCATTCAAATCTCTAAACCTACATTTTAAGCTAGGTGACGTTTAACCCACAAACACTAAGGTATATATCGTTGTGTAAACATTGTTTGCTTTCCTACAGATAACCTTAAAGTTATCGTTGTGGTTCGCGATATAAAGAATCTTTTGGCAGCTGTTTGTTACAGGTGGGGGCAATCATGAGGGATTTCACTGTACTTCACATGGATTTCAGTTTCAATGTGATGAATATATGGTTAGGATGAATGCATCAGCCTGTTCATTTTAAGGGCATCTTCAGTGGTGGTCTATTTTTGGAACAACTTTATACTTGATTTGCATCAGCAGAACTTGAATAGAACTAGCTAAAATAGACCAGCTTTGCGTTCCTAGCACCGATGTTGGATTTCTTGTTGTTAAGCCCGCCAACATCTGTCACCCTGTCAATCATTCAACATCCGAGATCATACAATTTTGGTTCACTGTTGTAGAACCTCGTGGTCTGAAGTACATCTTGCAGCCTGCACCTTGCAATACATTCTTGCGCATCTCGGTACTAGAATCATAGTTTTTGTTTTGATTCGCTAGGTTATTTTGACAGAATATTTGAGTTATTAAACTTGAGATCAAGCCTGGAGCCGATGTGCTGGTACTTTCTGAGCCAAAAACTATATGAATCTTCTTTTTTTTTGTCTTGATAATCGAGATTTTCAGCCTCGGGCTGGTTTATCTCCCGTCGTAGTCAGTCAAACACCACTTTTGGGCATTTTCGTAACTTCTCCGGAGAGATTCGAACTCGTGACTTAGGCGTGAGAGGTATGGATGTCAACCAATACGCCGGGGTCGCCCTCATCATGAATCTTCTTGACTTTCCCCCTTCACTAAACCAAATATTTTTTAACTGCCAGAAGTACGTCGTTAGCAGACGACGAGGAATACTTACTCCTTCGTTTGACTGAAGGCAAGTGTGTGAATGAATGCATTTCAATTAAACGATATCACGTAATGCTGATTTTCAATTTGGCAGCGGAAAAAACAAGAGTCAAAACGGAGAGGATCACGTCCTGGAAGATGCTCCATCGTCAACCGTGATTTCCGTTTCGGTCATCTGAAGCGCTTCCAGGACTACTTCAGCGACATGCCAACCTACGACGAGAAGACGAGACTTTTTGCGCCGTTTCCGCATGCCAAAGAAGATGATCCAGGACATTATGTGACAACTAGAGTCATCTAACGACATTTTCCAGCAAAGTCGCGATGCAGCTGAAAAAGTCGGCCTGAGCCCGTCGCAAAAGTGCACTGCAGTCTTACGAATGTTGGCGTCCGGTTCTTCAGCTAGTTCACTCGACGGAAATGTGAGGATTGGGGAGTCCACCAGCCTGTTCACCCTGAGGCTTTTTTGCAAAGCTATCCTGAAGACTTACGGCTCGCAGTTTTTGCGTCCCCCAACACCGGAAGAAGTTAAGGAACTGATAAATGAAAATGATTCCCAAAAATTCAAAAAAAATCTTATAAATTCAGTAAACTTTCCAGACACTCAGGGTACTAATCGGATGTTCAGGATTCTTCTTAGAAATTCAGGAAACTTCCCAGAAGTTTTGCCATTCCTCCTGATGTATGAGGAATATTCCTGAACATCAGGGAACTTTCTAAAAAATTAAAGAACTAGCCAGGAATACCGGAAAGTTAATGACTTATGAAAGAGTTCAAGCATTTATCAAGAAATCCAGGAGAATTCTTAGAAGTTCAGAAAACATATTTTTTTTTATTTTGGGCACTATTCAGAAATGAATAGAACTACCCAAGATGTTCTGGGAACTTTTTAGAAGTAAGGAGTTCTGCCCATATTAACTAGAAATCCAAATAAATGTTGTGAAGCTAAATCTGCTTCTCACAGTTCCGGTAACTTCAAGAAACATGTTCCTATTCCATGGATTATCGGCAAACATTTTGGAAATTCAACTTAGTTTCCAGAAAAGTTGAGAATTTTTCGGCAATTCAATGGATTTCTCTGAAGTTCCACCAGTTCTCTGCCCAAAAGAAAGCGAGCAAACTTCATGATTATCTTAAAACTTCCAATAAGTCTATTCAATTTTCGAGAAGCTATGTCAAGTTCATTATATTTCCACCTAATCTTCATGGATATTCCGAAGTTCCGAAGTAATTCAGAAAATATTTTTAAAGAGTTCGTTCAGTTTCTAGCAGCTTTTATAACGTCTGCCCAACTCATGGAACTGCCGAGAAGTGCAATTGTCTAAACCTGCAACAAATGCAATTGATGAATATAGTATTTAAAAGCGAACCCTGGAAAAATTTAAGATATTTTGAACTTTTCCTCCGTGAAATATGAATTGAATCTATCTTCAAGATATCATCTGTTTCCCCCAGAGAGCCTATCAAAACTGCCATAGTACAAGGCCTCGAGCCAAATGAATTTTGCTAATGGAGAATCAACTGTTTTTGGATGGAAGATACTATTTGCAATTCACCGTTGAGCGCAGGTGAAATGTGGAACGTGGAGTAGACGAATGAACCACTTATTGCATAAGTCGATGAGAGAACCTACCATCGTCCACAACACAAAAATCAGTCGACAACTACGGAAATGGTTCTCTAGAGCGAATCAACTGGTACAAGGAAATGATGTGCCCCAGTCTGTCTGATCCCAGTCAATTCCAGTTGGGATTTGCTGAGACGAAGAATCTCTGATCACGTCTTTCTTCGGAAGGGAAGTAAAGCCGTTGGTCCCGGTCCATGTAATGATGGGTTCGATATGTAGAGTACATGTGGCAAACCAGCCTCATGTGCATCAATCAAGCGGAAAGTGATCTACGGACCTCCGTAGACTACGAGGCTGACTAAGAGCAGCAAAACCGTGTGATTAGAAGACGACTTATGTATACAGCCGAGCACTTTCTGGACTTGGGCTGACTGGCAAGAAAAGGTAAAAAACACCATGCTAGGCTGCCGTTCGAAATACGCAAGTACGAAGCCAAAACGGATACTGAAGAGAACTTAGAGGCCAGAATACACGCCCCGAATTTGTTTGTAAGGGTTTTAATGAAAGTGGAAATATACTTAATCTCGAACGACGAAATTTATACAAAGATGGGGTTTAGGAGATATCAAATTCGTTTTCGCTGAAAAATTTACCTCTCCAATTAGGCTAAGGCCAAGGTGCCCTCTCCTGTGCACAAAAGTTCCCAAGTAGCACAGTTCGGTCATTATTAGTTGTAGTAACTTGATTATGACTTAGCAAGTCATATTTATGTTACATAAACCGAATGGCAACAAGTGTGCTACTAGGGTTGTCTCCACTCTTTTCATCTTTTGTCCGTTTTTAATTTTGTTTTAACTGGACTGTCATTCGACATTCTTACGACATACCCAGCCTACCATAATTGACTATTTTAGCGCTGTGAGCGATAGGAGGTTGAAATTTGTGATTCATGCGCTTTACGTCCCGTCTTCCATCTACACTCCACCGTAGATTGTACGCAGGACCTTCCGTTCAAAGATACCAAGAGCGCATGGGTCTTCAGGAGCATTGTCCATGTTTCTTGGCCATAATGAACTACCGGCCTAATTAGTGTCTTGTAAATGGTCAATTCAGTAGTTCAGCAGAAGATTGTTCAATCTAAGCATCATTTGGAGTCTAAGATCGGCAGTATTCCCAGCCATAATCCACCTATGAATCTCTCTGCTGGTGTTATTATCGGCGGTCACCAATGAGCTACAATACACAAATTCGTGTACCTCTTCAGTTTTATCACCGCCGATCAACACTGTGAGTGGCTAACATTGTTAACTTGTGAGCCTCTACCCCTACTGTATTTTATCTTTGACCCAATGATGACATGACCAATCCTAGCAGCTTCAGCCTTATGTATGACGTAGGTTTCCGTTGTTTCACAGTTGCGTTCTACGATATCAACGTCCTCGGTGAAGTCAAAATGTTGACACTCTTCGGATCACACCCTCCAATTCAATGTTAAATGGCAAACATGGTAATCCATCAACTTCTTCGAGTTCTTCTTCGAGACCCGAACACTTCGACGAGGCCACCGCGTTTCTAGAAATCCATATTCGTTACCACAGCAAGTCTTGACAAATTTACAAAAAAGGTTGCTGAACTGTTAAGCGACTTAAAGCCGTAGATTAAAACCCAAAGTTTTCGATATCTATAAGACTGTGGGCTCGAAATCATAGAAGCAAGGTTACCTGCATCAACGATCTGTGAAACTTTAGCTAAATTTGGCAATCCCGTCCAATAGACTAGTATTGGGCAGTCGTCAAATAGAAGCTAGAGATTCAGAGACGCAGAGGTTCTTGTTTATTCTTTGTTATGGGTCTTTGGTCGAAGATAATTTAAAGATACAACAGAGTAAAGAAAAATTTAAACTATCTGGCTTTTATGGACTTAGGTCTAATTTAAATCTAAGCACTTTCTCTAAGGTATGAAGCCTATTTCTTAAACTTGTCTGTATGAAGCCTATTTCGTCCTTGGAGTTCAACAACTACTTATCCACTTTTTAAGTTCTCACGTGATTGAATGTTTTACAACGGCCTATCTTCGTTGGAAGAATCTCTTTTTAATTTTCTATTTGGTTTATCACGACTAGTAAATAGTAAAATAAGTGGTTCCGCTAACAGCTCAGGTCGATACACATTACCAAAAAGTCATGTAAATTTCGGTTCGCTGAGGCCGACAATTGCGAGTGGCCATTAAGATATAATAATCAGTCGAAAAAGACGAGAAAATCAATTCAATCAAGCGAAACTTTACACCGAAAAAAATCAGTGAACTGCAGTAATGAATTCAAGAACATGCTAAATTACACCGTGAACTGAATCATGTAATCATAAACTAAATAACGTTTAAAGGGAGTAAAAAATAGTTCACGGTCCGTTTTCATTTTCGAGAAGGTTTTTTTTTCTTATGTAGCCTGGTTGTTTCTGTTTCTTTTATGGGACACTTTATTTTATTATAAATATTTTTAACGTAAATGAAATATCAGTAACGTCTCAAGTACAGGGTGAGTGGTAATTCCTGTCATTATTTTTTTCAAACATGTGTAACATTCTATGGGTTAATCACAGCCATGGTTGCCAATTTTTCTTTGAGAGTGTATTCAAATGTCAACACAGCTTGCAAGTTTGTTTTGAATTTTCTAGTCTATTTTCAAAATAATTTAAACCGTCTATTTTAACGAAATTGAAACTACTTGGAATAAACGAAAGATTCATCTATAGCACCATCAAACGCCACAAAGAAATCGATTCTTGGAAAATACATCCCAGACCTGGCTGAAAACGCACTGTTGTCCGGAAGCTTATTCGGCAAAATCTGTCGGAGGAAAGATGGCCTCATTGGCCTGAGAATATCACAATCCACGATCAGGTGTATTATTAAATACGCCCTTGGACTAAATCCATACAGAACTGAGAAGCAGAGTAATGAACGAATCGAAAGATGTCGGAAGCTGCTCAAGTAATACGGTGATTGTGAAATTCTATTTTCAAACGAAAAAATGGCCCTGCTACAGGATCACCATAAACAGCAAAATGATCGGGTGTATACAGCACATAGTTTTGATGTTTCTTAGCTGATAAACTAGCTGTTCAAAGGTACCATAATGTTTCAAAGGAGATGGTTTGGGGACGTTCTTCTTTTTCCAAAACTGTGAAGGTTCCATTGCTGTTCAATGAAACCGGTGTTACAATCAACAGTAAATATTACATCGATAATGTATTGAAGAACCATTTACGTCCCCTCGCCACGAAATACTTCAACAATGTGCCATACTGCTTCCAACAAGATACTGCAACATCCCAGCAGGCAAAAGCCAATCAGACTTGGTGTGAGGACAATTTTCCGAATTTTATTTCTTCGAAAGAATGGTCGGCCTCTTCACCCGATTTGAATCTCTCGACTTCTATACATGGGCTACATGATGGGCAAACTGGGGAATACCAAAGGACTTACCGTGAAAACTTTTAAGAACCGTTTGGTGAAAATATGGATGACATGCCTCAAGATATCGTGCGAGCCAGTTTTGACGCTTTCCAACAACGAATGCGGCTGGTCTCTGCCATTCGGTTCGCGGCAGATTTCATGTGTGAATCGGCTGCTCCATCAATGTTCAAAAGTGCTTGACCAAATGGATAGCTTGTAATGAACACTTGAAGATGCGATGGGGGATCATTACCCTTATATTCTTAAATTTAGCACGTTGTAAAATGTTTCATGTCTTCTATAACCATCCAAAATGGAATTGAGTAAACGAGTGGAAAATCATCGGGAATGATCGCTCACATGCATCCGTCAAACCATTCCGAACGGCCGTTGTGAGTATATCACCATGAAAATCTCACATTCGCATAGCGTGTTACAAATCACTAATGCTTTTTCTTTTTTTTTCGGTTCTCTTACCCATCCTATAACCGCGAGCAATGTCATACACACAAAAAAATCGACACGTAACATCCACGTGAAACGCACGTAATTTTCGTCCACTGCCAAAAACACGTAATAAACACGTGGAATTCACGTAAGAGCTACGTGATATCCACGTAAATTCACATTCTACGTGAAAATCACATAAATGTTACGTGATTTTTCACGTACAATTCACTGGCACGTAATGTTTACCTGAATTTACTGAACAAAATTTGGTTTTCGTGTTCAGGTGGAAGTTACGTGAAATTTCACTGTCTTAAAGAGCAGAAAAATCGAGACAATACAGAGAATCAATAAAGAACGGGGTAACCCTAACCAATTTTACTTTCAGCCAACTTTTCTAACACAAGGTAAGCAATCAAATGACCACTACAAAATATATTGAATAACCACGACATAATAAATAACGAGGATAGAGAGGGACCATCAGGGCACCCAAGTGAAAAGATTTAGATAAGGAACATGGGACTGCCTCCTCTCTATTTTTAACATTTCGCGGAACGAGGGCGGGCTCTTCAACTCCAGCTATTCAATCGAGGGTACGATTCTAGTACTGTGAGTGTGAACTTGCTTTTGAAAGAAGATTCTCTTCCCTATACTTGCGTGTTTCGTGTAAGTAGATCTGCTAACGGGCCCACCCAAACGTTATTGGCCCTTCATACAGGAGCTTGATGATCACAAACAACAATAGAATCCTGATCAAATCGTTTTTCAGATTATTCCACTTCTATGGAAAGTTACCTTGCTACAATAGATCATCCAACAACGTATATGGCTATTAGTTAAGTCAAAAGGGAGAAGGCTGTGAACTGAACTAAATATAGCGACTCTCGAGTACTTTTTAAACCAGACGTATCTGATTTTGTAAAAAAAGAGATTGAAATGTTATGTTCTTGTGCAAATTCATGCAAATTAAGAAGGAAGCTCTACTCACCCTGTAAAATTGATCATTTCTAAGGGTGAAGAGGAATTGTAAGCTGGAACATTGAACAGAAAATTCCATAAAAACTACTTTTGCTGTCGCTTTATTCACAGAAAAGAAAGTCGATGACGAGAATCGCCCAAGTAGCACACTAAGCTTACGATTAGTTGTAGTAACTTGATTATGATTTAGCAAGTCATATTTATGTTATCTCAACCAAATGGCAACAAATGTGCTACTAGGGCGTTGAACAATGATAAGCTCTTCCCAAATGTTACACGAGAATTTGATTTTCTTAATTTATATTATTTCAAAAATCTTGACCCTGCCCAATTCTGCATGCTGTTTATCAATCGATCAATTGCGATTATCCATGGCTTGTCGCCGTTTCGCATTAAGTAATATGATTTAGCTACCCAAGTGACATTGCCTAAACCATCCAGCTTTATTAAGTTTTATTAAAGTTTTATGAAAGCCACTAGAAATCAATTTGTTTTTATTATGGCATCAAGAAGTGCCAGGTTTTAAGCTTTAGTCAAGTTTATGAGAATCAACACAGCTTGTGCACAACGATCTTAAAACCTAGTCTTCTAAAATTCATTTTACTCTTATCAAAGTTTATACTTTAACTTTATGAACTCGCAAAATGCTGTTTTGAAATGCCGTTTTAGGACTCATTCAAATTATCCTATTATGGTCAGTTAAAACAGCATTTTTAAACCATATTGCCTCGATTTTATGAAACGGCAAATTGAGGAATGTCATCAAATGACCAAATAGTTTTATAGTAGCCATTGCGAGGATAAATTGGTTTTTTGGCAAAATTGTGATTCCGCCATATTGAAATCGCCAAATTTTAAATGTAATGCATATGAATTGTAGATCAGAGACCAATTTCGGCATTCTTTTAGATAACCTTATTAGATTTCATGAATTCTCACGAAATTTATGATTAATTTATCGAATATATTTGTTTAAATTTTATTTCTGTTGATATAAACTCGCATAATCTCTGAAACTCATTTATTTTCGGCTCTTATCATAATATGCTATAAAAAACACTCAATTTGTTTTGGATACTAAGCCATAAAACAAAATTTTCCACAACACTAGAACTGTTTTCTTAAATATTATTTTTTGTTAAATGAATCAGAAGAGCAGAGAATCGAACAACGCAGAACAACAAAAACCAACCACGGTATCACCGTGAAGTTGGACAGCTGTGGTCATTTTGCCCTGGCAGCCAATCGGTTTTATGAAGATTCTCAAGTGGTCATAACATCTTTCACTAGGATATTTTCAAAATCGTTATGGTCTTATAAAGGTTTTATTAATTTGTTTTCACTACCGTCTATACAGTGGGACACTTTATACACATTTCGGCTTTGAAGATGCATAGAGGAGGTGTTGGTAGACAAAACAGTTTTGAATGTAGTTTTCTCGAAAAAGCCGGGAGGAGTGCTATACGGCTGGAATAAAACTAAAATTGTTACTTGGGTACTCAAGGGCTATTTAAAGCTAGTAGCTTATCTATCAGGTCATTTGACTTGAGATCATTGAAAGCTCAGAAATTTGTCTGAAGAATGTGTCAAGCTAGTCATTTGGATTAGTTATGATTTATAATGTTGTTGAACTGCAGTTTGTTCGATAAGGTAATTATAGAATTGTAGAAGCATTTCCGAACACTGCTTGCCACGCATAAATATTTATACCTAAGTAGTACAAATATTGATATCGGAGTTAAGAGCTGAGAAGGTGACCTTTTGAGGAATTAAAAACTGTGGGAATACTAATATTACACTTAGTTGTAATCCGTCTAAAATTTAAGCACGATGACCTTGAAATGTTATTTCAAAGATGGATTCAATTTTACCTAATTTTTACCTCAAGTGGTATGTTGAATAGCATTTACCAAATACGAAGATAAACTTACATCTTCGCACAGGCAAACAAACAAAAATTACTTGATGTAGAAGGAGATGTTCGCTCATCACCATGGGGCACCAAGAGTGAACAACAATGTTTTTGGCTAGAATGAAAGATATGAAGAGAAAGTTTTGATAGTTCCGCTAGTGTGCGGCAGGATTGGAAATGTAACAGATGTTTTTTTTTATGAAAATTGAGCGAAAAGGGCATGTATACGGTGGTACTCGAACCAACGACATTTTTGCCTAACATCCCACTGAGGGGTAGGTTAAAGCACGGACTAAGTCCGCCACTTCAACAGGCCTTTAAAATTACTTTAAAACAAATTCAAATTGTATGAAAGTATTCAAAGAAAGTCATGGCTTCATCAAGCATAAATACTAGTCCTAAGTTTGACAAGATATTGCATATTTGATACGTACTTTTAACTACAGAATTTCCTCGGATGATCCAATTGGATGAATCTTCCCTAAGTTAAGGTATAAAAATAAACCCCCTCCCGATTTGACACGCGAAGTCCAAATTCATGGATTTTAATTTGAAAATAAAACGTAATCAACATTAGTTAACTTTTCTATACTAGTTTAAACCGATATCACGGAACAGGTACATTTATGAGGCTTTACTCATCGCTTCTTTGCTAGCTACCTGTTGATCGTCTTCATTGGTAAATGGCTCCATTCAAACCACTCATTTCAATACAAGAAATCTTCACGAATTAAAATCCATAAAATACCTCCACCAACTCGCGCTGCACTAATCTCACACACGGGCGCTCGAAATAATTTGGCCAACATCTTTCCTGCCCCCATTTGAATTTCGATCACCCCGGTTCAATATTTACTCTGCTGACTACCCGATTATCTCACACACCGACCGACAGGTTTTGATCACATTTACGTAACAACGACGACGACGACGACGATGCTAATAAAGTGGTCCCAGCGCAAACAACAAGCTGCGACCTCAACGGTGGGAGGAATTCGAGGGGAGTCTCGCGTCCTCATCAATGTCAAACACAGATGCTGAGTAACAATGCTTGCCTTGCCCGGGGCGACACGAATTGCGCGAGCATGAATGCGACAGGATTTGGGTCGCACTGTCGTCGTTGTCAAACTAGTTCAAATGAAGCGCGCTCGCCGATCACCCCGGCACCCAGAATAGGTTGGAATGACAAGGATATTCACCGTGGTTGCTGTTACTGCTAAGCGCCTTTGGTGTTGCACTGCCCGTCGTCGGGAATAATCCACACAGCTGCAGGATCAGGAACATGCTGAACACTCGAAACTGCCACGATTGGAACATTTTGATTTTGCACAGAATTCACTTCAATTCACGAAACTGAACACTTTGAACACAATTTGAAATTTTCCGCGCGGAAGGGTTTTCCGTTTTTAAGCCGCTACGCGCCGAATCGTTTACGCATGCCTGCGAGAGATCGTTAATGATTGACTGTCAAAGCTCAACTAACCGTGGGGGAGCGATCGTGAGTCCGGTGAGCAGCAGCAGCAACCAACTGTAAGCTCTCCTTCGTTCTCTGGGTTTCTCGCGGGCCCGGCGTTGAACCGACCAGCCGACCAGCTGGTGTGCAGACCCTCTTCTCTGTTTGTTGTGGACAGCCACATTTTGAGCTTTTTGAGTTTGCTCTCCTGCACGCGAAGAACGCGCATCTCTCATCGCTCCATGCTTGGTCGGACGGGTCGGTTGATGCTGTTTTTGCATGTTGAAGCGTACGTGTGGAGGCTCTTCAGAAAAAAAACTGAAACTAAAACGTTATGGGTAATACTTGGGGGTGAGTTCCAGGGTTGTAGCTGATTGATTTTGATTTTTCATATGCCACGAGCTGTGGGCATCGTATATTACAAAACCATTCTTTTGTGGTCCGTTAGATGGTTCAGAAACGAGGTTTTCAAACATTCATAAATTACATCACACCTCATATTTAATTTTTTCAATCTCCGATATTAAAGTTAAAGAAAAACATTTCAGATAACGATGTTGGGATATTCTTCAGCTCCGTCTTGCCGCAGACTCTCGGCATTGGCAACAGCCATGTTGGAAGAGGACCTGCATTTGATGTTGGCTAAGCAATTCTCGATTCACCACACCTGGGAACCACTCGGAGGGGTTTTCAGTACCATGAGTAATGTTCAAGGCGGCTCTAAAGAGCTCGACGTGTTGTTATGGATCAATACCAGGTCCGGCCAAAACATCGCTTCAAGATAGCGTAGTGAATAGAAGAACAGTGGCTCTGACATTCCTTTCTCACTGCTGGTCAGCCACAGGGGACCCTTTCTTTGGGAACTTGGATGATTTACCTCATTGCTCATCGCCTTGACGAATATCCGGCCCTCCGCCAGTCGTTACCGTCAAAGGGTCAGATATCATTGAGAACATCATCATTGAGAACATCACCTTGACCATTATCCTCAGCCATTGTGCCTGTCTTGCTGATCTGAGACAGTCTGGTTTGACTTGCGCATCCACATGGCGATGTCCATGGGCTGGGAGGTACTTTTGGACACAAGACACCACCAGGAAGCAATTCACCACCTTCTCCTTGGTTTTTCACCACAGCTTCTGCTGAACTTTCCGGTCGGAACCAAGCTTGCTCTTAATGCTCTTTTCTTCGTACAGCAAGGCGATGATCTTGTTGAACATCTCATGTATTCCATCGGGACGAAGTGGCCCACGATGACGGATTTCGGATAGAACATACCATCGAAGGTATTGACTGCTTTCGCCATGGCTTCTGCAAACAACTGATATCGCTGTCAAAGTTTGACTGTAAACAATAGAGCTACTATGATTGGTGCAGATGCATTAGGCTTTTTGACGTTTAATCACCTTTCCCTTTCTAGGACATGCAGAGGAATGATGGTTTGTTTTCCTTCAAAAGATTCCCCTTTTTACTTGCACTCCTTTGTTTTCAATGGCACTGTAGTGTGCGTGCGTTCAAGGTCACTAAGCCTAATAGGTGGATTCATTACCTGGTGGCAGGAAAATCACATAAGCTAGTGTTGACAAATCAAGCTGAACAATGCATTAGGTCCTAAGTAACATTGAGAGATTCTCTTCGTCGACTTATAGTTTGCCTGTTAAACGATACGCGAAAATACTTGTACATGTTCTTACATAGCCGTAGCAATGGAAAGAGAAAGTCGACGAAGAGAATCTCTCAATGTTACTTAACGTATGTCTGTTCA